>OX442350.1:37871444-37978944 GCA_949357725.1 Hyperoplus immaculatus
CCTCCCTCCAACCTCCCTTTCTCCCTCCCTCTCTCCCTTCCCTCATCCCTTTCACCTTACTCACTCCTGCCTTACCCCTCCCTTTACCCCCTTAGCTTCAATCCTACCCCCTTAATATATGCCCTAGCCCCTTAGTATAGTTCCTACCCCCTTAGTATAACCCCTAGCCCCTTAGCCAAACTGATGTATGTGTGTGTGTGTGTGTGTGTGTGTATTTGTGTGTGTGTGTGTGTGTGTGTGTGTGTGTGTGTGTGTGTGTGTGTGTGTGTGTGTGTGTGTGTGTGTGTGAATGTGTGTGTGAACGTGTGTATGACTGTCTGTGTGACTGGGTGGATGGACTGTGTGTGTGTGTATACAGCTATTTGAGTGGTCTTCTGACTAGCAAAGCGCTGTGTACTATCATATGTAAGTCGGTCCAATCACCGTTAAGTTAAGGTGGGTTTTCTGTTTTTCTTGCCTCTGAGCAGACCCCCTCTCCAGTATTTAGCACACTGGGGAGGGGGCCAGAGCACGGGGGCAGCCATAGCATAGCGCTGGCCCTGACACAGTGCCTTGCTCAGGGACACAATGGTAGAGATGGTGTGGGGATTCCAACCAGCGACCTCATGGTTACTGGGAGGCCCCCTTTACCTACCTGTTAGGACATCCTACCATTGCTTACCACCTTAACTTAACTGTGTGAATGTGTGTGTGAATGCGACTGCCATATATAGTAATTTGAGTTTTCCAATAGGACTAGCAAAGAGCTATATATGCGCACTAAATTTATTATCCCCCCTTCCCCTCACTCCCCCTCCCTGACTTTCTCACCCCCCCCCCCATTTTATTTTATTTTATTTTCCCAATAAAACGGAATTATTTCCCCATGGAATTCTTGTGTTGTCGTTCGTCTGGTCAGTAATACACTGTGTGTGTGTGTGTGTGTGTGTGTGTGAGTGAGAGGGACACACTGGGTACTCTTTTTTTTAGCTTTTTATTTACTTTACTCGCGAGATGGTTCTTTTAGGACAACAAGGAAACAAGGAAACAGACGCAAACAAAAGAAAAGAAAAGAAAAGAAAAGAAAAGCAAACATAAAGATCTCATTGATAAGTGTGTTTTGTTCTCTTGGCCCAGGCCTTCTCCAGATAGCCAGCAAGGGCAAATACCTTAAAGTCAAAGAGCCACTTTAGCCAAGAGGCACCTATTTGCAGACCCATGGGGGAAACCATTGAAAACGGAGCTCCACCGGAAGCCACGCCCCGAACTCATTTCATTGGTCAGAATTGTAACCTACTCTGAATTTGTTTTCTTCTTTTTGTTTTACTGCCGGAGTTCACCTAGCGGTGAATAACAATACACAGTTTCCACCGGTTATGGTGCTAGTGCACAGTAAAATACGTCAGTTTGTTAAGGGTCCCAATAGCCAGGACGGTGGTAAAAAGTAGATGTTGAGGTAGAAGATGAATGAAGCAACGAAGCTTTGGGTACATCTTCCGAAATCCGTCTCTTTAATTCACAACTATCACAAGTAGGTCAATCACATACAAATATCAACTCTTATAAATGAAACACAAAAAGTTGAACTTTTATCTTAGAAGTCCTGGAAACAAATGCTTGTCTTTTCCTCTTAAACGAAGCTGTAAATAGCCTTTACGTAGTGTCAGTTGGAGCCTTGTTGCAGCAGTGCAGGCTAATGCTAACTGTGTTCGGATTAATAAACCTATTGTATTGTAGCCTATCTCATTCTGCGGCTGCACGCGATCGTTACTGTTCACTTGCGTGATCACAAAGTCACAGACGAGCCTCGTTAAATAGCCTAATATGAACATAGGCTATTTATGTCTGGTTGAAATGTAATTCTGCGGCTGCACACGATTGTTACGTTCATTTGTGTGATCACAAAGTCACAGACGAGCATCGATCGTTCAATAGCCTAATATGAATATAGAAATGATATAATAATTAAAACTGTGATCACTAGAGGACAAAGGATCTGGTAATAAATCAATCAGGATCTAGAATGGAAACTGTCACCTTATGTGTCAGACGTTATGCCTTTCACCCCGCTTTTTAAAACGAGCTGTTTATTTTAATGTGGTGGCACTTTTTGTGTTTCATTTATAAGAGTTTATATTTATATGTGATTGACCTAGTGTGATAATTGTGAATTAAAGAGACGGATTTTAGAAGATGTACACAAAGCTTCGTTGCTTCATTCATCTTCTACCTTAACATTTTACCACTGTCCTGGCCACGTGGGACCCTTAACAAACTGACGTATTTTACTGTGTACTAGCACCATAACCGAATTCTGACCAATGAAATGAGTTCGGGGCGTGGCTTCCGGTGGAGCTTTGTTTTCAATGGTTTCCCCTGTAGGTACCAGATCGACTCGGGCTGCAAGATTGACTCGGGGTCCTGCGCCTACTGATGACGTATCAACACTTGACGTTGTCACCATAGATACTGCTACGCAACGGCAAGACGTATCGACACTTGACGTTGTCACCATAGATACTGCTACGCTACTGCTACGCTACTGCAAAGCATTGTGGACATACACAACATTTGAAAAGATCGCGATAGCTGATGGTGCGAAACTCAAACAACATGTAAAAGATCGCGCTAGCTGATAGCTTAGCCAGTAGGCTCCATAGATAGATCGATTTATTTATTGTTCTGCAAGGTTTAAAATTAGTTGTTACGTTTGGCTTATAGTAGTCATCTCTCATTATTAAGGTTAAATTACATTTTATTTTATACGAATTTATAGTTTAGCAAGGTTTAACCCCCGGTTTTAACCCTGTTTGAGTGCTAAATTAAACATTTATTTAATAATACTTTAAACATTGAATGAGTATTTTAGTTTAATGTACTCTAGCATGTATTTTAAGAAATACTATTTTATTAAAAGAACAACTATCCCCTGGGTTCACTGTTATTTTACATCACACTGAAAAACAATGTGTATAATGAGAGTTTCATAATGATATTTATCAGTTAAAAAATGTAAAGGTGTGGCTCAGATGTATAATTTCCAGCCCCTGGAGCATTTGTAGTGTCTTGCATCACTGATAAATAGATTCATTCATTCAACCTTCATTAAATAAAATAAAAAAGTACATCAGATTTTGTTTAATCTGATTTGTATTTTACTTATTCAACCACATATACCACCTTTTGTAGTGTCTTGCAGCAATGCCATCGACTGTCCAAACAGCCTACTATTTACAGTGAGTCTCTGCAGAACATTTCTCAATGGGAATAGTTCACTTAATGTGTGACACAGCAGGTGAATAGGGTACACTTTTGGAATAATAGATATCATGAAGCTCTGCTAGTTGATAATATTAAAACAATACATTTTTGTATAACAACTTTTGTTTGAAACATCTAGATGTTGAATAAAGCCAGTGTTGAATCTTAATTTTCATCAATTCTTTTTATTATTTATTTTCATGATTGATGGGGTCCAGGATGGGCTGCACGATGGGGTCCTGATAACAGACAGGAAACAAAGTGTTAAAGAGATGTTCACGTTCCAATCCCCATACTTCCCTAACATATAGGCCGTTAGAAAAACATTGAGTTTGTCCCCATTATGAATATACACCATGTTAAAGTAAAATAATTTGATAAGCGTATGACTAAGGTTTATCTTTGTACATTAGATTATTATTCATAGTCTTAAATTAGAAAATCATTAGAGATCGTTAACCTTAATACTTACCGAGATAGCGGGATAACCAAGTGGGATAAACAGAGCGCATGCGCATAACCATAGCGCATGCGCATTTAAAAGACAAAGTTTACAGGAAGTGCGTCATAATCGCGCATCTAGGACCCCGAGTCAATCTTGCAGCCCGAGTCGATCTGGTACCTACACCCCCATGGGTCTGCAAATAGGTACTCTTGCTTTAGCCTGTCTGCATCATTCATCCACATGAAATCAACATCACCACACTGATCGAACAATCTCTGACGCAACCCATGGTACAAAGGGCAATAAAACAGAAAATGAAACTCATTCTCCACATCAAGGGTCCAAGTTGTGTATTTGATGTTTTTGCATTGAATATTGTTTATGTATTGTGGTTTTTCCTTTGAATTTGCTTTAAACTCGACATCATTGCAAATGAGGGTCACCCCTCAATTGGTCTCTCGAGGATAAATAAAAGTTAAATGAAATGAAATAATGGCAGAGTCTTTCCTCCTCTGGGACCCCGCGGTAACGTCCTGTCTCCAGGTGCAGGGGCAAGATTCCAGAGCGTAGCTGGGCGCACAGTGATCTTTGTTTTTTAGATAAAGGAGCACACACATATTTCTCAGCGTAGTAATGCGCTCAGCGTCTACACTGCCTGAAGTCTATGAAGGAGAAGAAGGAAGCATCTGCTTAGGAACTGCGCATGCGCGGTCTTTTCTCACAACACAGGAAGATTCAGCAGACAACGCAAGCCTCTTCACCGTTTCATCTTTATTTATCAGGTTGGTAATGTTTCTAAACCTCACCGTGATTGTTTTAGTTTGTTAACGAATGTTGAGAGATCGTTTTAGTTTAAGGTAATATAGTGAAATGAGCGGAGTTTGTCTTACTTTCATGTAAGTGTAGCTGCAAAGAAACAAACATGGCGGCGCCTCCCGCGTTTACTGTTTACTGTTATGGCTCTTTCCCGCTACATTGTACCGTCAACTCGCCTCTGGTACAGGTACTGTTGTATAGGTCATTTTCTACACAAGATAGGGGTCGTTATTATCTTTCAAACTTCCAGCAGGACATGTAGCCTACAGTATTAGCCTCAGCTTGACTTACACACAGCAGAGTCTCAGAGCTACACCGCCCATATTTGGAGTGAACTTTTACTAGAGGCTCCTGCTCATAGATATATATAGAACATTCTATATATATCTATGCTCCTGCTCTTTCATACGTAATCACTAAACCGTGTCGCCAAGGTTCTTATCTGTATGTTCTGGGTTTGTCTTTTATTTTTATCTTTTGTGCGTGAGTGGAAATCAAAGATGTCCATGTTCAGGTCCAAACTTTTCCCTTTACTTAACGTCTGGTTGCATCACTGTTCCTGCGGTGGACATGGGGATATTAAAACAGGCTCCAGTGTCAGTAAACCATAACCGACAGTGTGAGCTAAAGAATGAAAAATAACAAGCAGACATATGCTGGACTGAAACTTACTGTTTAAAAGTGTTTTGGGTAATCTATCTATCATATTAGTGTAGTCAAGGGTGAACTACTAAGCCCCATTTGTTTGATCAGTAAAGTATCTTCTGTGTTCATCATGTAGGCTAAAATGAAATGTAGGAACTGGCAAAAGATGTATGGGGTTATATCTTGTTTCTTGTTTTGAGTTGTGCTCCTTTAGAAGTATTTCTTGTTGTTTTCAGTTTCTTTTCAATTGCAATATTTCAAGTCTCTGTTTTTGGTCCCTCCCCCGACTAACCGTCTACTTGTGTTTTGAGGCGTGTTGCAGCTCATCTCAGACGAGCCTATTGTCTTCCTCCTTACCTTGTTAACATATCAAAACCAACTACTTAGTTAGAGCTCACTCAAAGCACAAATAAACAACTGCACTTTAGAAAAACAAGCCCAAGATACGTGACCCCAGACGTGCTAAGTAAAAGTAACTTGTTTATTTCAAATTCATTATGGGGAATGGCTGATAGGGCTCTTCTCTCTCAACATTTACAAAAGTGGATTCAGCAGCACTGGCTGTCACAATGGACTAGAGCAGGGGTTTTCAAAGTGTGAGAGAGTGAGCCCCCCCTCAGAGAACAAATTTAAAATTATATTTAAAACACATTTCAAACATATTTCTCAAACATTCTAAACATCTGTGTGCTTCTTAAACAATTTTTTTTAGACATTTTAACATCTTTATCAAAGTATGTTTTTGTTCTGCTTTTTTGAAATACATTTGAACATCTTAATCCTGCTTCCTTTAAGCATGGATAGTAGTGACTGAGTGTGCAGTGGAGTGAGAAAGATAGGCAGACAGACTTGCCCAAATTGAATTAAATGTCATTCACACACCCAGTGTTTTTTCGCTAGTGCCTCCATTGTCCTGCTGGGTGAAAATAGTAGCCAGCAGAGATTGAGAACCAGACTCTCCTAGGAGGGTCTGGGGGTTTGAGTTTTTTTTTACCTTTTTAAAGTGAAATGCATGATTCTGGTGCACTTTAAGAGGAAAATTAAGAGGCTAAATCTGAGGAATTTTGTGTGAACAAATAATTTGGAGAGGAGTGGAATGGGGTCGGATGAATTAGAAGCTATTGAAGAAAGACACATGGATCTTCCATAAAAATATTAGTTTAAAATAAAATATTATGCAGGGTCCTCTGGGTTGGGCTTGGTGCTCTTTTTCTTTGACATATTTCTCTGTAATATAGTGAATGCATTTAAATGCAGTGAGAGGAACGAAGCAGAAGAACTCTTGTCCAGCTATCTTTATTTCCACAGGCAAGGACAATGGACTAGAGAATCCTCCTTTGCAGTGAGTGAGTGTTGCTGTTGGTAGTAGCCTCTGTAGTTGATTCTGTAATGTTAAAGGTTTGTTCCCCCTGCAACACTGCTGATCACTGAATGACGTTGATGGTTGATTTAAGTACGTTGTTCACTACCTAGCAGCACATGCTATCAAACAGCGCTAGCACACTAGTTGGTTTAGCTTACATTAGCTAATCATTGTCACCTTTTCTTTACAGGTCCGTGGTCTGACCAAACGTCTGTGAGCTCGACACACAAACACCGTCTCTGGTTACTATCTGCTGCCACCGAGGAAGAAGCATGAGTTCTCCACAAACGGTGACTATACACTTTATGTTTCTATGGTGTTATTATGACGTTTCTTCTGTTTTTACCTGTTAAAGTGTTTCTTTCTATTTTTTTATTTAACCTTTATTTATACTCGAGATATCATTGAGGGGTGACCCTCGTTTATAATGATGTCGAGGAACAAAAATACAAACACAATACAAATACACAACAAGCTGGTAAAGAGGAACATCTCAGACAGAGATGTAGAGTGACTAGTAACATAATTAAATTGGTAAGTACAACATAGCCTAATTAAAACAGTTAAAGCAAGAGTTTGGCAGATTCAAGACAGCATGTTTAAATTGGTTAAAGGATATCATGGTTTTAATTTGTTGCTGTAAGCTGTTCCAGGAGTCGGGGGCACTGAAGCTAAAAGCTGTCTTTCCCAGCTCAGACCGGGCTTGTGGGACATAAAGCATAAGCATGTCAGTGGAGCGGGTCTGATAAAGCCCATCTGAAATTTGCAGCATTTCTGTTAAATAACGAGGAAGCTTCCCGGTCTAGGCTTTGTAAACCCAATGTGCATCACGTCTTGCTTTAAGAGAGGACCACCCAACCTTTTCATATTAAAGACAATGGTGTGTGTCATAAGCATCTCATGTGATATTATATTCCTCTGCTATCTGTCAGGGCGCATGCGCACGCAGCGACCGACAGCAGGAGTTGTGCGTTTACTTGTCTGTCTTTTGGTAGTTTTTTACCGATTTATGTGCGTTCTTTGTACTTTGCCTGTGGACGATAAGTGCACCGTTGACCCATAACTCGGATGAGTTCAGCCGAACTGCAAGATTGATCCCCAGCGGGGCTTGTTTTGAGCCTGGGACTGGGAGTGGAAGCCGGCTAACTATCCTAGCTCCGCTAAGCTAGGAGCTAGGATAACAGTAGGAGAAAGTTGCCCTGGACTGCCTTCTCAGAGCGGGAACACTCTTTACTAAGAGCCCAAACCCTCTGGTCACATCTCGGACGAGTTTTGCCGTACAGCAAGACTCTATCCCCAGCGTGGCCCGTCTTAAGCTGTGGAGGGAAAGGAACTGACTGTGTTGTGTTGGTTTTTCCTTGATTCTTGTACTTTGCACTTTAGTGCCCAGGCTGCTCTCTTGGGCTGTGTTCGGAAAGCCATACTAGCGTCCTACATCCTACATACTCACCATCTATATACTGCATACTGTCTACTCAAAGATCGATTGTGTATGCGAGGTGCGTCGAAACGTTTTCAGTGAAGTATACTCAAGCAATAAAGAATTTCTTCTTCTTCTTATAAGATTCAGGCCGTTTAGACGCTGTTTAGCGTATAACCGCCCTCTACAGGTTAGATATTGAACTAGATTTTTACAGTCCTGTGTTCATCATCTGTGTTTTAGACGTCTTGTTTTATAATGATGTTTTGAGGCGGAGGATCCCTCCGATGCTCTCTGTCCGGCTCATCAGCACTCAGCTGTTCGTCAGTTGAGCTGGACGAGCCGCGGTGTGTGGAACGCAGCATTCTGTTCTCTCTCCACTATCAGACTGGCATCACTCATTTCACTTAGTAACTCTAATGTTAGGTATTTATCTTCATCTCTTATCTATTGTAAGAGTTTATGAATGACTGCACATAGAGTTGTCAGATCGCGGACCCCAAACAATGTCGTTGCCTAGCAACTTGTTCATTTTCCTGTGCGGGTAGAATTGACCCAGTGCATTGTGGGGCGGTCGAGTAGGAAAAGTATCCAATCGATCCATACCCAAAATCTTCCTGGAAGTTAGTACTCATCCGGGAATTTCTTGCATACCCAAACTCACATACCCTACCGTCACATACTCAAATTGAAGTCAAAATAAGTACGAGTAGGACGTTAGTATGGCTTTCCGAACACAGCCTTGGAGTCTTCTCTTTATGGTAGACTTGGATAATGACATGCCTAACTCCTGGAGACTGCTCTTCACTTGGCTGGATGTTGTGAAGGGGTTTTTCTTTAAAGCCACTACGAGTAACATGTAAATATCTTTAAAACAGCCTCATGTTTCCTCTGATAGTCATAAATTACCTTTTAACAGCAAACGAGACCATCAGTGCAAAGAAAGACGTTTTTATATATTTTTTATTACTGCATTTGGTCTAGAAAACAGCTTTACGACAGCTGGCGTCATAAAAATACTACCGCTTTTGTCCAAAGGGGCCGCCAACTGACAAAGTTACCCGTAGTGGCTTTAATGTGGAAAGGATCCTGCGATCATCCACCACTGTTCTTCCTTGGACGTCCAGGCCTTATTGTGTTGCTGAGCTCACCAGTTCGAGTTTTTTATTCCTCAGAATGTACCACACTGTTGATTTGGCCACTCCTAATGTTTTTGCTATCTCTCTGATGGCTTTCTTAGTTTTTTCAGCCTAACGATGGCCTGTTTCACTTGCATTGAGAGCTCCTTTGACCGCATGTTGTAGGTTCCCAGCAACAGCTTCCAAATACAAATGCCACTCCTGGAATCAACTCCAGACCCTTTACCTGCTTGTTTGATGATGAAACAACAAAGGAATAGTCCACACCTGTCCATGAAACAGCTTTTGAGTCAATTGTCCAATTACTTTTGGTCCCCTGAAAAACAGAGGGATGCATATTAAAGAGTTGTAATTCCTTAACCCTTCCTCCAATTTAGATGTGAACCCTTAAATTAAAGCTGAAAGTCTTTAAGCCCATATTCATTATATAACTAACTTGAAGATTTTTTAGTAAACTGTTAAAATAACTTGTGTCAGTGTCCAAATATATATGGACCTAACTGTATCTATAGCTATTGGTAATTGTTACAACTCGTCAAGCTCCCTGTTCTCTGGTGCCTTCTGTGTGATTACTAGCCCCTCCCTAATGTGTGGGACCTGTGTCTCCAATGTCTTTGAGTATTAAAGTCCTTGTCTTCTTTTCATTAGTTGTAAAATCCTAACGATTCCCATCCCTACTGCCGACCCTGACTGCACATCTCTGCCTCACTCATACTCTGTCTTTGTATTTCTGTCTGTCTGTCGCTACAGAAACAGAAAGGAACAAAGAAACCTAAACCTCACCGCTGTCAACAGTGTAAGAAAGGGTTCATATCGAGGTCGGCCTTAACGACTCATCAGAGAATCCACACTGGAGAGAAGCCGTACAGCTGTGACCAGTGTGGGACAACCTTCACTACATCAGGAACCCTCAAAGCCCACCAACGTATTCACACCGGAGAGAAGCCGTACAGCTGTGAGGACTGTGGCCAGAGATTCACCCGGCTAGGTTCTTACAATATTCACAGAAACATCCACACAAAGGAAAAAATCTACCCATGTCAGGAATGTGGGAAAGTCTTCAGTTCCTACGTCTCATACAAATATCATGAGCGTATCCACACTGGAGTCAAACCACACCAATGTCAACACTGTGACAAACGGTTCTCCTTATCGTCTCACCTCTCAGTGCATGAGCGTATCCACACTGGAGTCAAACCACACCAATGTCAACACTGTGACAAACGGTTCTCCCATTCATCTAATCTCTCAGAGCATGAGAGAATCCACACTGGACTCAAAGAGTACCAATGTCAACACTGTGACAAACGGTTCTACACATCGTCTCACCTCTCACAGCATGAGAGAATCCACACAGGACACAAACCGTACTCTTGTGTCAAATGTATGAAAAGCTTCACCCAAAGCTCCAACCTGAAGAAACACAAGTGTGTTTAAACTATCAGTTATTATCAGAGTTATTAAGGCATCAGCAAACCATTATATACTGTTTCTGTTTGTCATAGATCAAAACATGTAGGAGAGAGAATATACTGGGATTTTTTTTCTCAGCATATGACGGTGTGAACATATCATGTAATAAATGCAGAGCCCTGTTTTCATGTGAAATTCCACCTCTCAATGTGGATAAAAAGATTCTGTTGTAGACCCTCGTTCATCTGAGTAAACCCATTTCCAAGAGTTTATCTGACCCCATCAGAATAATTATTTAAAGATCTCCTATTATACTACTTTTCTGATCTTAATTTCTCATTAATGACTCCTATAGAGCAACCTGACACGAATCACAGCACAAAAAAATATGTAGATTATCGGGAAACTCTTCCTCTCATCTGGGCGCTTTTGGCATTCTCTGTCAACACTCGGTTTCGTCCTTCTCCGTTTTTAGTGAAATAATCCTTAAATGGGCAGAATGAGTCACCCATCCTTAACCATATTCACTTTTAGCAACTTGTTTATGTTAGGAAAAATATCTCTAATTTTAATGATATTATGCCCCCCCCCCCCCTCATTAATTTGCATTTACCCATTGTATAATCATTTAAACAATTTATATATTCTTCACATTTGTGATTTAATAAATGTTCTCACTTCATTCTTGGTGCTTTGGAGACGAGGAGGTAGAACAGCTATAAAAACTAACCTGATTTTCCCATAAGATAGCAACATTCCTGAGGCAGAGGATCTGCTAAAACAAAGGCCTTTCTGGCCAAGCAAGTTGTAGAGACTCTATCAAGGCTGGGAAGCATAACCTAATCAGTAAAGTTCAGCAGAGGACGTCAGGAAAGAAGAGGATGGTCCCAGAACACACATGGCAAAAATAAATTGCCCCCCTGTTTAGAGATAATATAATGCCTCTGTTGTCGAGAGAGGGCTCTCTTTTCTTTTTGACTTTTGCTGTGCCTGCATCAGCTGTCCTGTGATATCACTTCATTAAACATCCTCTGAGAACTTGGAAACTTTTCTCCAGTCATTCTTTATTTTTGCCTTCCATATTTCCGAATAAACAAACACGTAATTTAACTTGTTGTTATTTATGAATATAGTTTCTTTGTTTTCCAGGTTGAAGTATTTTTGAATGTTTGAATTGAACATTATATCATGGTATTTCCAGATTCTTATACTGCTTAAAGTTTTGAGCTGTTTTTGCATTTTATTAAATATTGGACTGAATAAATCAAATACATTTCAGCTTTTTTTATGTGGAACAGATACAACAGACCCGTCTGTATTTCACATGCATTTTATCATCAGAGTTATTAAAGGTGCTTTATGCCACTTATTTATGTTAATATAAGTGTTAAATCACTTTATATTCATACAGTGATCACTTATATAGTGTGCGCGTTTCATAACTCCGATCTCTCAGTCACCTGCTCTGCATTTAATCAGAAAAATAAACTTTTCTGTGAGCCCTTTACTGATATCCAATCAGAAGAGAGAACGCTACAAACCGGCACCCGTCTCACTGCCGGTGCACGTGCAGAGCGACAGATGAGTGAATGTGTATGCACCTACAATGGCGGAGCAGGTAAAAATCCTTCCCATTGTTTGTTTTGATGGTTTCATTATTATGGATCTGAGATGATGCTAAATAACTCGCTGCTTGAAGACCGCAGTGCATTAACAGGGTTCAACACAACTTTTTTTTCCTACTGGCCTGTCAGGCCAGTGGATCTGAGTTTTACTGGCCCCTTGTATATTTTCACTGGCCCTGCACACACTTTTTTTTCGTCAATAATTATAACACAGTATAGAAGTTCCCTTTAGATGTGGTTATTTTTCTTTTAAGGTGAGAACACACCGGGCGCGTTGGGTGTGGTGGGCGCGTTGAAAAATCCTATTTTTGCATAGGGAACCATTGGTTTAGGCGCGAGGATCCGTTGGCCACGGCAAAGCGGCGCTTTGGGCACTTTGGAAGCGTTGCCAAAGCGTCAAAAAAGCGTCACCGCGCCGGCAAAGCTTCAAAAAGCGTCACCGCGCCGGCAAAGCTTCAAAAAAAAGATGAAAATATTGAACTTTCAACGCTCCGGCGCGTGACGTTTAGCCCCGTTGGCCAATCAGCGGTGAGCTTGACCCGACGTCACTGGCAGAGAGCCGGAGGACAGAAAAATCTGAGACAAAATGGAGGCGCAAATAATCACCGCTGTGTGTGCGAGACTGTATAAACACCGTGGAGGAAATGCGGCTGGCTGGTGATATGAAGCCGCTCGGGTGGGGAAAGTGAGCCAGGAGAATGGGCTTCCTGGTTAATTCAGTGAATATGTGTGGCTGTGCTTAAGCCGATAAACCAAGTTAGCACCGGTTGGATAGCGTTAGCTAACTCACCCGGCTGTGTGCGGCCACCACCTCCATATAATGAACCCAAACATAACGGCTAAATCCGGGGAACTTTCACAACGAGTACAGCGAAGCACCGGTGTTTATGCCTGCCCTATAGGCTATCTACGCCAGCCAAGGTCCCGTCACAGCCAGGTAATGTAGGCTACTTGCCTTTATTTTCTACTGCCCTGTGCACAATGCTGCTGTAAATGTGTTTGGTATGGTGCTGCCTTGCTGTTTGTGTTCATTTCTGAGTGGCGTGAATCTGCAATGCTGTTTTAAGGCTATTTGTTCCGTTCAGTTGCTGTTTATTTGTTTTTTGGCACAATTGTTGGCCGTGTAGTTGTTGTTTTTGTGTGGACATGAACGCTGTTGTGTCGGGTCGGATCTGATCGCAGCCATGGTTGATTAGGGGAATAAATATATCGGGGGAGACTAGCTGCGTAGCTCCGTTCCTCGGACTCCCACAAAAGATAGAGCGCAGCGGTGGGGATTATCTCAGCCATGGTTGATCAGCAATAGAAAAAGCAGGGGAAAATAAGTTTCGTGCGGGCTCATCTACGTAGGCCATGACGTAGGCGCGTTGCTTTTGGGCGCGTTGGACAATTTTTTGACACAAAATGACCACGCGCCAGATCGGGCGCGTTGGTCGCTTTGGCCCAAAGCGCCAACGCGCCCGGTGTGTTCTCAGCTTTAGTTAATATGAAATATTGATATTGCTCATACACATAATATAAAACCAGGCAAACATTGAATTTGAAGCCTACAACTGAAAGTATGTGAAAGGAGTGGGCCAGTATTTCAAAGTCCAGTAGTTTGATGAGTGTTTGTATTCTTGAATTTGGGCAGTTTAATGAATAGTTCACCTGTAATAAGAGGTGTGGTAGGCAGTGTTTATCACTTTCTCCATATGCAGTAGGGATGTGAATGTTTTCCACTGGAGCTCAAGTCGACTTTAAAAATAGAAATCCGAAAATCAGGGGGTTATGCCGTTTTTTTTTAATGTGAGATGTCACTGTATGCGAGTTCACGTCTGGTCGTGAGCGCGCTGCAATGGGGAAGGCTTCCGCGATCTGATTGTATGTCTCGAGCCTTAAAACACAGAGCCATGTCGGCAAACAAACTGCGCGACTAGGAACTTTACAGTGAGCCGCCTCCCCCCGTTAGTTTCCGTCTACAGCCGACACAATTATAATCACCGGAGACGCTTTCACAGCGGTTAAATAAAGCCTCTCATTTGTATTACCATTAGCGCTTTGATGCAAATACTGTAACATTACGGCGGCAGCTAAAGGAAAGCACTTTTATTTTCTGCAGCTCAACCTCTGCTTTGGGAAGAAAAAAAGGGGGCAAAGTAAGTCGATTGATTTGTTGACTCGCGATCTTAAAGGATTACTTCACCGATACAGAACCTGCTTTCTATCATTATAAAATGGCTATTATAATATAAGGAAAGAGGTTTGTCTTGACTCAGTCTTCCCTTGGCCCAGCTGTCCTGATATTCCACACCCCACACACTCCAATGGATGACGCAAAATACGTCATCCATTGGAGCCGTGGTCTGCGTGCCAGAGGGCCCGAAGACTACAGGCCTTTAGTTCCGCACATTTTTATGCCCACCAATAAGGAATGAGGGAGGCGGGAGCTCACGGACGAGATGTAAACACAGCGTCCGCCATGTTTCTCCCCCGCTTAGCGAAGAAGCAGACTCCTGAAAAACTCCGACCATGGCAGAAGGATATTTTCCATTTGTAACGCCTGAACCGGATTTTTAATGTTTACTCTAGTGAACGGACATTCGTGTCAACCTGTATAAACCGGATTACAGCGAGGAAGAGAGGTGATAGTCGTAAGGAGGAAGAGGAGAAGCTAGCTACACTAGCAGCTACTCCATGCTGAAGAGGAGCCCTGCCGCTGTGCCTGGTGGATTTGCGGTGTTCACTGTTAGAAACTTCACTGTAGCTTTACTCCGCATATGGAAAGAGGGACCCCGGAGACATATTTCAGTATTGAGACGGTGAACTGTAGGCGCCAGCCACAGGCCGCGGGGAGAGACGGACGTCGACCACAACACAGTAAGTTTTTATTTTTACTCATTCATCACCGCCACACTTCTTGCATTTGCGTCTGCCTTTCTTTTTTCCCCTGGCGCTTGTGTTAGCCGATTAGAGCAGCTACACAGCACTTTATTAATGTGAATGATCAAAGAAAAACTCATGTAGCAACAGGCTGGTAAAAGCAGCGCTGCAGCAGTGAGACACTGACTGTGTGGGGGGGAAAAACTGCGAGCTAGATACACTGCACAGACGTAGGATGTGACCCGGGCGTAAACACGGCACAAGTGGTCTTATTGCAGTTTTGAATCCTGTTCTAAAATGTCTTATTGGCACTACGTTTTCCTGTGGTTGGTAACATGGGCAGCAAAGCTAACGTGACGTAACCTTGCAGTTCTTTTTCATGTATGTGAGCTACTGCAGGCTAAAATTAGCTGGCCTTACTAATGTTTTGCTCAATGTTTTATAGACAATATCGCTGATTCATGCAGTTTCCTGGCGTGAATCCTGCAAAGAGAGAGACCCAGCACCTGACCATGCACGTGATGAACAGGACCGTGGCTATCAAGAAACAAGAGCAGCTGTGACCAGAATGACCTGTGCCAACACACTACACATTTTATTTTTATAAATAGTTGTTCATATGTTTGGATTAAAACTTTGAACTCAAGTTGGTTGATGTGGTTTGTCTACTAACCAGAATGCTGTTCAACTAGAGTACTATTAGAAAAATACAAATTTCTACTGGGGAAAAAGGTTGAGGACAGACTTCAGATGCTGAGCTACTGTATTTAATAAATAAGCAAATATTTTGTATGCTATCAATATAGAAATGTGACCTGAAGTACTCAATTGAAATATATTCTGGCTAGCTTTGGTAGTAAAACTGATGGCTTAGTTATTTTTCTGTGTATCTGTTTTTCCTGTGCTTCAGTATGATGAACCTACCTTGCATCCTTGTGAATTTATAACATTTACCTCATAGATTGTATTTTAAAAACAATACATACAGTAATCTGTGCATCAAAATCAGTTCAGCCAACAAGTCTGTACTGGTGAACATGGGTGTAGACAGGAGTCCAAGGTAAGGTAACAACAACATAAGATGTTTTATTGTTTACAAAGGAAAATATTGTGGCATCATGCTCAATGTTAAATAAACCAGGTAACACACAATGAAACAATTCTTAAAAATAAACTGTCCAATATACGAACATGATAAATATAAGATACAAAAGATGAGCTATAAACACAAAATATTTACAATTTAGCCTTAAATGAGTGGCTGATAAGGCACAGGTTGAGGTGTGAGGACATATTAGCAGAGCTGGGATGCTCCTGAATTTGACATATTTCCTCTCAGAAGCGTCACTGCAGCTGCCTTGGTTGCAGTTGAAGGGGAGACAGCCATTGATCAACTTTTTACCCCACTATCACAGCTGATATTGAGGGTGTAGACATCGGATTCTGAAATGTCACCAAACAATACAACAGTTAGGCTTCAAGTGAAACGTTAGCTGTGAGCACTCACTAAAAATGATAGTCTGATGAATTTTTTTTTCTTTAGTTGCATTACAAACACACCAAATGGTTGCTGCATTAGTTTGTTTCTGAAAGAGTTTAGCAAGCATACTGTGTGAACAGAAATATAGTCAAATACGTTGAAAGTCTTACCTGTACGCGAGTGCATTTTGCAGGCCCGGTCCACACAACCTGTCCACAACGAAGATACGTCAGTCCCGTCCAGATTGTCCTCTTCACGCCCAGGCTACAATATTTAGTTTCAGTCCTCCGGTTTGTTTTGAAGGCTAGGCTAGTTTTTTTTTAGCCGCAGGCATTGTTGAAAACAGCTAACTATCTTGTAAACTGTGAAACCGAAACTAATACATTCATATTTAAAAAAAAAATATTAATTGTGGAATCTACATAGAGTCTGTATTGGTCGAGGTATCGCCAAGAACTGTAATGGGAAGTAGTGTGTTTACAAACTCTCATCGGAGTCAGAGGTCAGACCGGGTCAGACGAGACGAGACTATGGAAATGTGGGCGGGGCCTTGGAGTGCTGCTAGCGCAGTGCATTGTGGTAGCCGGAGGATTTCTGACTTTAGAGGCAGAGACCGGCAGAGAGACCATAAAAACACTCTTTTTGCCGTTTCTCAGGCTAGGATGAACCGATTTCCAAAATTTTTGCACATTTATAACACATAGGTTTTGCTCTACATAGGTACATTCATATTTCCACCGGTGAAATCATCCTTTAATAAGTCGTTCACATCCCTAATATTGAGTTGGCTCTCTCGGTATTGTCCCGCTCGCGGAGCGGATCGGAGGGTAGGCCTACAGCTCTGCCAACGGAACGAGAGTGCGCCCACTTGTTGCTCCGCCTGTCAAAACGCCCACGCATAGTATGTCCACTGGCCTTTCATTAAAAAATATATGATGTATTATCTATATTATGAGTCTTAAATAAACACACGTTTCATTACGACTATCAGCGCGCATATCAATGAACCATGATGTAGTCTACAAAAAGATACTGATCTGTGATTGGCCGTTACTGGCCCGGGCGGGCCAGTGACTGGCCAATCAACTTGCCCTGCATATGATTTTACTGGCCCAGGGCCAGCGGGCCATTGGTTATGTCGAACCCTGATTAATGTGGTGAGGTAGGGACGAGGGAGGGGACTGCTAACTGCAGTTACTGACAGGCTTAAAGCACCTTTTAAGGCATCAGCAAACAATAATATACTTTATGTTTGTCATATAGATCAAAACATGTAGGTGAGAGAATATATTGCAACATTTTGTAAAACGCTCAAGACGCTCTCAACATGGGCCACTAAGGAGCTACGTAAGATCAAGAGCTGGGCCTGGTTAGAACACACACTAATGCCTCATTTCCACCGAGTAGAGCGGGTCGGGTCAGAGCGGGACAGCTCACTTTTAAGAATCTCGGTGTTGTTTCCACCGCCGACCCTACCTTTACTGGTAGGGCGGGGTTTATTACCCTACCTTTACGGGTAGGGCGGGGTTTCGGCTGGACTGCGATAGCCGCCGCCAGAATGTGGGTCAAACTATCGGGCTGTGGAAAAGCTGTGGTCAAGCCAGCGGTCTCTCGTTTTTGCTGGGTCAAACCAGCCGCTTCTTTATTTATTCCCCCTGTGTTGTTGTGAGCACAGAAACGGCTCGGTGCAACTGATACAGTGAGCGAACAGTGCTGGCTGCGGCAGCTACGTGACATCGTAGCAGTGGGACACAGTGTAGCCAACTGGTTCATTTAATGACGAGGAAAAACACCACACAATAAACAGTGCTACGCTCACATTTTCGCCAACACACAAGACTCTCTTCACTCTAGCCGAGGTGACTACACACGGCGGAAAAGATTATTTCTACCAACTGTGGTCAAGCCAGCGGTCTCTCGTTTTTGCTTGGTCAAACTAGCCGCTTCTTTATTTATTCCCCCTGTGTTGTTGTGAACGTGTATTTACTAGCCTACTATCTATGGCGAAAACACACAGAAACGGCTCAGTGCAACTCATGAGCGAACAGCGCTGGCTGCGGCAGCTACGTGACTAGCAGTGGGACACAGTGTAACCAACTGATTAATTTATTGACGAGGAAAAACACCACACAATAAACAGTGCTGTCCTCACATTTTCGACAAAACACAAGACTCTCTTCACTCTTGCCGAGATGACTACACATGGCGGAAATGATTCTTTCGACCAATCAAATGACGGGGGTGTGTCGCTCTGCATTTTCGGACCGCTTTCAGGCGGCTAGTACCCCTACGGAGGAGTACTGAGATTGGGAGCGGCTCAGAGCGGTTAGGTGCGCTTAAACCGTACCCTACCCAACTTTTGGCAAATGAAAAGCCAAACTATCCGGACCGAACCGCTCCGATCCGACCCGCTCTACTCGGTGGAAACGAGGCATAACTCACTCACTCAGCCACGGGACATTTCAATATTCTAAAATATCTTCCAACCGGGACAGGGCCTACCAAGTGTTACGTAGCCCACACACTCAACACGTGTACATGGAGAATCATAATCAGGTAAACAAACCAATAAGACTTCAACAGGACTTGCATGTTGCACAGGTAAAATGCATGTAAACACCTTTATCTGATCTACTTCGCACACAAATCGGCCATTAACGGACAAGCGAAGTCGGATAAGAACACCTAGATAACTCGTTCATAGTCGGCATTCTCTCTGCATGTATACAGGATCGCACATCGGAGTTCTCGTTCTGCGCCTGCTCGAGAATCCCTGCGGAGGATTTCACAAGGAAGTGGAAGGAGACGACGTAATAAATAGTAGTGTTGTCTTTAGTCTGGAGTCTTTGGTCCAATTCCAATCCAGACAAGTGACGCGGTCCGTTCGAGTGGCAAAATCAGTATATGGTTTAAGCCCCTATCTCACTGGGCTGCGACTGTTTGCGACAAGTTGGAGACACAAAATTGCGACAAAATATGCCAATTTGCGACAATTTTCACTTGCAGTCGCACGAACGGAATGTCAGCCTCATTTTTGTCTCAAAGCAGTCGCAATTTAGTTTCATATGTCGCCAAACACTCGCCAAACCCTCGCAAAGTTGTCTCACACTTCTCGCACTTTCTGACTCGCTGAGACTAAATTGAGAAGGGTTTGCGACGCGTGCGACACACCTGCGATGACTCTGAGACTATTTTGAGACTGATTTGTCGCACACTTTTTTTTAACATGTTCAAAATTCATGCGACAGGACTGCGCGGCTCTGCCACTCGTGCCAGGAAAATTGAGACCTCCGCGAACGTTTGGAGACAGTTTAGAGACTCGTTTGCGAATGCAGTCTCCAACTTGTCGCAAACAGTCGCAGCCCAGTGAGATACAGGCTTTAATCCTATCTAGCTCTCCCATGGAAATGCACTGAGTGGGGTCCAACCAACTAGAATTTAGCCGTCAATTTGGGATTGTGCACGGTACCAATGCCTCCTAGAGAACTCCATGAGCCACATATCAAAGCAGGGGGCTATCTCCTTATTCCAAACCTTAAGAATAACTTTTTGACCACACACACACACACACACACACACACACACACACACACACACACACACACACACACACACAAAGATACAGAACACACACACACACACACAAATTAACACAAAAATAAAACATACAACCAACATGGCGTACTCTACTTAACAGATTTCTAAGGATATTGTTTAAACTAAAGGCAAATGTTAAGCAGAAAATAAAAAGTCAACGAGGTGTCATGTAGGTCCCTTCAGTACTGTTATATAGTCCAGGAAAGGCTGACATATCTGTTTAAACTTCTCTGCTTTCCCTGATAATTCATACATATTTCTTTCTACAGTGGAGGTAGTGTATTGGCTGGATTGTGATGATGAAATCACCAGAGAGAATGTTGAAGAGCAAACAGTCTGCCCCTCATCTCCAACTCAGGACTATATGGTGAGCAGTCCTGCTGGGTTTTTATTAAACTTTTTAAGATTGTCTTTTTGGGCATTTTTCCTTCTCCATGCTTTATTAGACAGTTGTGTAGAGACAGAGATACATGTGTCAGACAGGGGAATGACATGCACATATGTCTGTCTGTCTGTCTGTCTATCTATCTATCTATCTATCTATCTATCTATCTATCTGTCTGTCTGTCTGTCTGTCTGTCTGTCTGTCTGTCTGTCTGTCTGTCTGTCTGTCTGTCTGTCTGTCTGTCTGTCTGTCTGTCTGTCTATCTATCTATCTATCTATCTATCTATCTATCTATCTATCTATCTATCTATCTATCTATCTATCTATCTATCTAACCATTTTTAAATGTTCTTCCCCAACAGGATGACTTGGACAGTGATAGAGAACTTCTGGCTCTCTTCAAAACGCCCTCCACACCTTCTCCCATCACATTGGTGAGGATTCCTGCTGAGTTTTCATTTGTAATTTAACTTTATTTGAACAGGGACAATGTACAAAGGAAACTCTAACCTTGGTTGCGTTCCGAATCTCCTCCTCTTTCTTTTTTCTATTCTACATACTACATCCGACGATAAAAAAGAATCTAGTTAGGATGCAGCATACTATTGGGACATACTTTACTCTCTTATTTCATCATAACATTGTGCCTTGATCTTGCCTCTTGAAATGTGTGTGATCATTAAAAAGTGTGAAAAGTATATTTAACAGTTTTGGAAAATTTGATTCTGTTTGTCTGTCTGTCAGTCTCTTTATCTGTCTGTCTGTCTGTCTTTCTGTCTGTTTATCTATCTATCTATCTATCTATCTATCTATCTATCTATCTATCTGTCTGACTGTCTGTCTGTCTGTCTGTCTGTCTGTCTGTCTATCTATCTATCTATCTATCTCTCTCTCTCTGTGTCTCTCTCTCTCTATATCTGTCTCTCTCTCTATCTTTCTGTTTATCTAACCATTTTCAATGTTCTTCCCCAACAGGATGACTTGGACAGTGATAGAGAACTTCTGTCTCTCTTCAAAACGCCCTCCACACCTTCTCCCATCACATTCAGGAGCAGATACGGCCGCAAGGAAAGGTTCTTCCGTCCGCTGTACATCTCCAAAGACGGTCGGCCGAAAGACAGACTACGGACAGTGATGGAAGAGGAAGAGGATCTATACAATCCCACACCTTCCCCCCACCCTCCCCCCTCCCTCTGAGCACACACACACTCACACAGACATAGACACTCACACAGACACTCACACAGACACAGACACACACACAGACACTCACACTCACACAGACACTCACACAGACACAGACACAGACACACACACACAGACCTTCCGAGCCTTCACAAGCAGAGCGAAGAAAACTCTAATAATGGATTGGATTTATCTAGCGCTTTTTTCCTAGCCACTCAAAGCGCTGCACAGGGCCCGTCCATGTTCCATCCATCTGCACACAGTCACACCGGGGATGCAGACAAGACAGACACACAGACAGAGGGCTCTGATGTCAACGAGACAACCATCACACCGACACTGGACTGTGGCTTAAACATGGCGGACACACAGACACTGGACTGTGGATTAAACATGGCGGACACACAGACAGAAGACCGTGAGAAGAAAGTTGTTGAGACAGATATGGATTGTGAAGAGATAGAAGTGATTTCTCTCTCTCCGTGTCTCTTTGCCTCTTCCCCCGATGTCCAAATGAACTTCTTGATGGATGAGACGGATGCTGAAACGCTGGTGATTATTATACTTTTACTTGTGAGTGAGTGAGTGAGTGAGTGAGTGAGTGAGTGTGTACTTTTACTTCAAGTGTGTAAATGTGTTGTTAAAAAAGGTGCTATGAGGAGCTTTTAAATATTTCTGAAACAGTAAAAAAAAAAACTCTGATGATCATGAATGACATGTAACAGCAAACGAGACCATCAGTGCTAAAATAATGTTATTTTTATATAGTTTTTCTTAATGCCTTTGTCATGGGTATATGACGCTCACCCAGGAACAACAGCTGGCGTGGTAAAAACACTACCGCTTTTAGTCCAAAGGGGGGCGCTAGAATTAACACACACGGAAAGTTCCTCGAAGCACCTTTAAACAAAACCAGAAAATTAAGCAACAAGATAAAAAAAAATGTTGATTTTTCAAATTCAATTATAACTTGTTGATGTCAAAACTATTTTGTGGTGTGTGTGCGTGTGTGTGTGCCTATGTGTGTATGTGCTTATGTGTGTGTGCGTGTGTGTGTGTGTGTGTGTTTATGTGTGTGTGTGCTTATGTTTTTATTAATTCTCTTTCCTCTTTCAACAGAAACTCTCTCCAACTTTCTCTGGCACGATTCACATTCATGTCAAAAGCAGCGAGAGCTTCGACCAGGACGATTCAAACCATTCGACCTCTACAGAAGACCACCACAGCAGCCCAACCAGCCCTCTGTTAACACAAGAGAACACAGAGGACGAAAGCCCAAAAGAAGCCTTACCATCTGGCATCAAAACATCCTCCACACCTACACCCAAATCCCCCTCTGTCCTGTCACTAACCCCAATGAACGGGACAGACTCGTTATCGTGGGACGGCGATTTTGACGGACATGAAAGCGAAATTTCAGAGTTGATAACGAGTGAAGATACCCTCAAAAGAAGTCCCCGAAGGAAATTGAGCTGGTGGAAGCGTGTGGGAAGATGTTTGATGAAGACCAAGGTCCAGCCAGTCACAGAGGCTGAGATGAGGAGAGCCATTAGTCACCTGTCTACTGAGGGGAAGTGTCAACTGTCTCCACGTGAAACGGTATGAAGTAGATATGTTAGAGAGAGAGGCAGACAGGCAGGTGGTCGGGCAGACAGGGGGGCGGGTAGACAGACACAGACAGACACACACAGACAGACAGGCAGACAGACAGACAGACAGACAGACAGACAGACAGACAGACAGACAGACAGACAGACACTGAACATTCGTAGTGGTCTCTTAATTTTTTCCAGAGCTTTATGAGAATATACCGTTAAACACTGAGGAACTTTTAAATATTTCTGAAACAGTCTCATTTTTCCTCTGATGATCATAAATTACATGTAACAGCAAACGAGACCATCAGCGCAAAGAATGCTATTTTTATATAGTTTTTCTTAATGCCTTTGTCATGGGTATACGCTCACCCAGGAACAACAGCTGGCGTAGTAAAAACACTACTGCTTTAGTCCAAAGGGGGCGCTAGAATTAACACACACTGAAAGTTCCTCAGAGCACCTTTAAGTCCTTTACTACGTGCTGTCTTACTGTTTGATTTCTTATCATGTTTTTTTCTATATTATCTCAGGACTAACTTTGTTTTATTTCCAATTCTTCCCAACACAGAGCAAGAAGGAACATGAAGCCTTGGAGACTCCATCTCTACTCAAGAGGATTTTCTGCTTCAGAAATTGAGAGACACCCGCCCTCCCTCCCTCCCTCTCTCTCTCTCTCCCTCCCTCTCTCTCTCTCTCCCTCCCTCCAACCTCCCTTTCTCCCTCCCTCCCTCTCTCCCTCCCTCCCTCCAACCTCCCTCCCTCACCCCTTTCCCTGACACCTTACTCACTCCTGCCTTACCCCTCCCCTTACCCCCTTAGCTTCAATCCTACCCCCTTAATATATGCCCTAGCCCCTTAGTATAGTTCCTAACCCCTTAGTATAACCCCTAGCCCCTTAGCCAAACTGATGTATGTGTGTGTGTGTCTGTGTGTGTGAACGTGTGTGTGTGTGTGTGTGTGTGTGTGTGTGTGTGTGTGAACGTGTGTATGACTGTCTGTGTGAATGTGGGTGGATGGACTGCATGTGTGTGTATACAGCTATTTGAGTGGTCTTCTGACTAGCAAAGCGCTGTGTACTATCATATGTAAGTCGGTCCAATCACCGTTAAGTTAAGGTGGGATTTCTGTTTTTCTTGCCTCTGAGCAGACCCCCTCTCCAGTATTTAGCACACTGGGGAGGGGGCCAGAGCACGGGGGCAGCCATAGCATAGCGCTGGCCCTGACACAGTGCCTTGCTCAGGGGCACAATGGTAGAGATGGTGTGGGGATTCCAACCAGCGACCTCATGGTTACTGGGAGGCCCCCTTTACCTACCTGTTAGGACATCCTACCATTGCTTACCACCTTAACTTAACTGTGTGAATGTGTGTGTGAATGCGACTGCCATATATAGTAATTTGAGTTTTCCAGTAGGACTAGCAAAGAGCTATATATGTGCACTAAATTTATTACCCCCCCCCCCCTCACTCCCCCTCCCTGACTTTCTCACCCCCCCCCCCCCCATTTTATTTTATTTTATTTTCCCAATAAAACGGAATTATTTCCCCATGGAATTATTGTGTTGTTGTTCGTCTGGTCATTAATACACTGTGTGTGTGTGTGTGTGTGTGTGTGTGTGTGTGTGTGTGTGTGTGTGTGTGTGTGTGTGTGCGTGTGAGAGGGACACACTGGGTACTCTTTTTTTTAGCTTTTTATTGACTTTACACGAAATGGTTCTTTTAGCTAACTTCCTGATAGTGACTGCAGTTATAAGTCCCCTCCCTCAAACTACATCTATTTGCCTTGTAAATGTGTGTGTGTGTGTGTGTGTGTGTGTGTGTGTGTGTGTGTGTGTGTGTGTGTGTGTGTGTGTGTGTGTGCGTTAGATAGATAGATAGATAGATAGATAGATAGATAGATAGATAGATAGATAGATAGATAGATAGATAATGATGATTGTTTATGCTACTGCAGATGTTTGATTGGCGTTGTGAGATCAATCTGTCTGCTGAATCACTGTGTTGTAAAACCTGTTTCTGTACAGTGCACAAGGAAAGCATTCACTGTGCTTCACTTTTCCACATTTCATTATGTTACAGTCTGGAATAACGCTATTAAATCTTTTTTTTAGGACAATTCAGACAAGGTAATTCAAAGTGCTTTACTGGGGCATAAAATACATGAAGATTAGACATTAGTAATTGCATTTAAGACATAATAAAAACCTGTAAATAATATTATATAATATAATAATAATATATTTTTAATCATGAGATGAGAAAGGCTGTATCCAAATCTTTCCTGTTAAAACGTTGGACACAAACATGTTGTAAAAATGAAATAAATATTTTAACTCTGGCTCTATCCAACAGCTAGATCTTTGGTTTTTAACGAGATGCAAATTGACCCATAATTGGTTAGATTAGATATTATCAAAGTTTCATGATATCTATAAGTTAAAATGTTACCCCGTTCACCTGCAGTGTCTCGACTTTGACCACTGGGTGGTAATGCGCTCAGCGTCTACACTGACGGAAGTCTATATGAAGGAGAAGAATCTGGTTAGGAACTGCGCATGCGCGGTCTTTTCTCACAACACTGGATGATTCAGCAGACAACACAAGCCTCTTCGCCGTCTCATCTTTATTTATCAGGTTGGTAATGTTTCTAAACCTCACCGTGGTTGTTGTAGTTTGTTAACGAAAGTTCAGAGATCGTTTTAGTTTAAGGTAATATAGTGAAATGAGCGGAGTTTGTCTTACTTTATCAAAAGTGTAGCTGCAGAGAAACAAACATGGCGGCGCCTCCCTCGTAAACTGTTTACCGTTACGGCTCTTTCCCGCTACATTGTACCGTCTACTCGCCTCTGGTACAGGTCCTGTTGTATAGGTCGTTTTCTACACAAGATAGGGGTCGTTATTATCTTTCAAACTCCCAGCAGGACATGTAGCCTACAGTATTAGCCTCAGCTTAGTCTCAGAGCTACACCGCCCATATCTGGAGTGAACTTTTACTAACGGCTCCTGCTCTTTCTTACGTAATCACGAAACCGTGTCGCCAAGGTTCTTATCTGTGTGTTCTGGGTTTGTCTTTTATTTTTATCTTTTGTGCGTGAGTGGAAATCAAAGATGTCCATGTTCAGGTCCAAACTTTTCCCTTTACTTAACGTCTGTTTGCATCACTGTTCCTGCGGTGGACATGGGGATATTAAAACAGGCTCCAGTGTCAGTAAACCATAACCGACAGTGTGAGCTAAAGAATGAAAAATAACAAGCAGACATATGCTGGACTGAAACTTACTGTTTAAAAGTGTTTTGGTTAATCTATCTATCATATTAGTGTAGTCAAGGGTGAACTACTAAGCCCCATTTGTTTGATCAGTAAAGTATCTTCTGTGTTCATCATGTAGGCTAAAATAAAATGTAGGAACTGGCAAAAGATTTATGGGGTCAGGGTTCAACATAACTTTTTTTTCCTACTGGCCCGGCGGGCCAGTGGATAAAAGTTTTACTGGCCCCTTGTATTTTTTTCACAGGCCCTGGCAGTAAAAAATATTGCTTATTAGGATTGCTTTGCCTAACACTGCAGAGGCTCATAAACACAAACTCTCCCTCTTTATCTCTCTCTCCCTCACTGACTGACACACACACACACAGCTACATTGACAGATCAGAAATCAACAGTGTTAGGAGTAACGCGTTACAGGAAGTAATGCATTACTGTAATGCATTACGTTTTGCTGTAACGCGGTAATGTAAGGCATTACAGCAAAAAAATGGTAATATGTAACGCGGTACATAGCTCAGAACCGCGCGTTACAATGCATTTTAAACCCGAAATTGACTAGTTTGTTGTTTTTATACAAATTGGCCACTGCGAGTTTCGCAGAGGAGAAAAAAACCCACGCTAATGTTACTGCTAGAGGAGAAGAAAACTCGATTTGCTGCTACAATTGATTCCAAAGATGTGCTAGCCTACTGGCTTCCGTCTCACTGCCCAAGTTATTGAAAACTTTTGTGGTGTTTGGAGACTCTGACGTGAAAGCACGTATCAATCTGTGCTCAACGGGCAGCGGATGCTGCCGCGAGCCCCTCCCTGTCTAAGAGCACTCGGAGGCGGTCAGTCTCGGAGCAGTCCCTGCCTGCTGTCAGAGCAGAGAGGAGACATACCTCCGCATCCAGGCTGCAAATGAATCGCGCTGTTGTTAGGTGCGAAATCGGAGATAGTGTGCCACGAAGCTATTTATGCTGAAGCGGTATTGCTGGATTTAGGAGTTATTTAGAGATATGGCAAGCAAAAAGTTGACGAGTAGGGAGTTTAGTGTTCACTCTTTCTACGGCCCCGGTCACGGTGCGTCCATGCCCAGCAGTGGTGCAGCCATGCGACGCAGCATTATATATATTAATATAATAATAATAATAATAATAATAATAATAATAATAATAATAATAATAAAGAATAGCAGAAAAAAGGAAATAAAAATGGTGGTGGGTAAAAAAAAATCAAACGCCTACTGTTTATGAGTTTTGTGGTGTAGTTCTAGTTCTAGTTTACAACTGTTGGCTTACAACAAAGTGGACATCATTACAAATGGATGGAGGGGTGAATCTGATTAAATAAGTTCAACTCTCTTTCAAAATATCAGGTATTTCATGGAAATTACATAATAGCCTGGCCGCCACCATATGACGTCCTAATATGCTAATTAGATGGGAAAATGTACTCCCCAGATAAACTTTAGGTCATTCTCAATATTTGTCTCATTTACACTTTGTCTCTATCTCAAACCACTTTCAATCCAGAGCCTTCTGAAATTTAAGTGTCAAAGTCTAGTATTTTTTTAAATAAAACCGGGCGCCTAAAGGGTTTGCTTTGATGCAAATTATGAAATCTTTACATAACGGCGGCAATGATGGTGCGTAAAGGACAGCACAGTTGGCAAGCTCTCCTCAGCACTACAAGTGCTGCAGCAAAAAAGTCACAATAAGAGTTGATCGCTTTGTCGATTCATGCCTCTGACACACACGTCGACTCCCAACATGATGAGTGGATGCTTTGAATTAGCAAAGCTAATAGTACTATTGTTATTATAAAATGTCACGCAAGAGAGACGATAAACAAACATAATGGGCTGTTATCATTTAGATTAGATGGCAAGATGATAAGGCAGATTCTTTGGAACAACTAAAAAAGGCAAAAGTTGATGATGATGTGAACAACTTGTTTGTGCTTTTAAGTCGCCAGAACGCAAGAAACAAATCTTTGAGGCTCAATTTACTTTTTCAATCTACAGTAGTAGGCTCTAGCTCTATTGATATTAATATAGGCTAAATAAATACC
Organism: Hyperoplus immaculatus; assembly: GCA_949357725.1. Taxonomy (NCBI): domain Eukaryota; kingdom Metazoa; phylum Chordata; class Actinopteri; order Uranoscopiformes; family Ammodytidae; genus Hyperoplus; species Hyperoplus immaculatus. The sequence goes on from OX442350.1 coordinate 37,899,977, forward strand.
TAAAGATACAGTATTTCTATTATAAAATGTATTGCACCATGAGCCATAACTGTGACCATTATATTATATAGCATAGGCCTACTTGTGTTAGCCTTAAGCCTAGCTCAGTCATTATGCCATACCATGTCACCTCCTGCTGTGTAATGAGCTGCATTGAACACAAGAAGATCTATTGAGAACACCAAATCCATATTTCATGTTATTTTGGTGAAAGTAATGCAAAAGTAATGTAAAAGTAGTGTAATGCCTTACAATTCAAAGACAGTAATATTGTAATGTAACTAACTACTTTGAAATGCCAGTAATAAGTAATAAATACCGCATTACGCTTTTGAAGTAACTTGCCCAACACTGGAAATCAATCTAACCAACGCAGTACAGAAAATTAATAATAACTGACAATAAATATAATGCCATAACAAGCATTATTTAATTGCTCTATTCTGCTGGTACTAGTAGCCTACTGGCACCACCCTCGCTATTACTAATACTACTTGCAGTTGTTTCAATAGAAATAACACAAATCTCTTTCCCTCTCCCCCCTCCCTCTACAGTGTCGTGCGAAAGTTTGTGAACCCCTTGAGCCTTTTGGGATTTTATTTATGTTAACCATTATTAATTCATTTTTTTCAATACCAGTATCTTTTATATGAAATAACAGATGTTTGTGTATCAATTCAACATTTTTCTTTTCCAGAAATCAATTGTTAAAATAGATAAAACAAATTATTTGACAAATGTTATATGTGCAAAAGTTTGTGAACCCTAAGCTGCATTGCTTAAATCGAGCAAGGTAAACACAATCAGGTGGGCCAAATTGATTGATGAAATAGACCAATGTAATGAGAGATCTTTAGGGAAGAAATTGGGCGCCACTAGATAAAACACGGATAAAACCAGGTCAGTGTAGGCCCACCAAACTGAACCCATACAGGTCAGACATGCTAAAAGGGAAAAAAATCTCAGAAGATCTCAGGAATAGAGTTGTGATGCTGCACATTTGTCTGGGGACAGCTATAAATTAATTCAAAAAAAGTTTGATCCACCGTGAGGCAAATCATCTACAAATGGAGAGCTTTAAGAGTGACTGAACATCTGCCTAGAAGTGGACTTCCTTCAAAAATATCTTCAAGCGCCACAAGAAAAGTATTTTTTTAGTTAAAAGCCAACCCACACATTACATCTAGTGATTTGCAGACCTCTCTTGCAACATCTGGGACAGATGTGCATGGTTCCACAATAAGAAGAAAACTCAGTCAACATGGCTTTCAAGGGAGGGTTGCTGAAGAAGCCTCTGCTCTCAAAAAAGAACAAAACTGCTTGTCACAGCTTTGCCAGAGAGCACCTGGAGATACCTGAAGTCTTATTCTGTGGACAGATTAGTCCAAAATTGATCTGTTTGGTCATAACCAAAACCGCCATGTTTGGGAAAAAACGCAACTCTGCCTACCACCAACAGAACCTTCTCCCAAGTGAAGAATGGTGATGGCAAATGGTCTGCAAATCTTCAGATGTAATGTGTGGGTTGGCTTTTACCTGAAAAATCCCTTTTCTTGTGGTGCTTGAAGATATTTTTGAAGGAAGTCCACTTCTAGGCAGATGTTAAGTCACTCTTAAAGCTCTCCATTTGTAGATGATTTGCCTCACGGTGGGCCGATGGAGCTCAAACTTTTTTATACGAATGTATAGCTGTCCCCAGACAAATGTGCAACATCAAAACTCTATTCCTGAGATCCTCTGAGATTGTTTCCCCTTTGAGCATGTCTGACCTGTATGGGTTCAGTTTGGTGAGCCTAAACTGACCTGGTTTTATCTTTGTTTTATCTAGTGGCGCCCAATTTCTTCCCTAAAGATCTCTCACTACATTGGTCTATTTCATCAATCAGTTTGGCCCACCTGATTGTGTTTACCTTGCTCGATTTAAGCAATGCAGCTTAGGGTTCACAAACTTTTGCACATACAACATTTGTCAAATAATTTGTTTTATCTATTTTAACAATTGATTTCTGGAAAAGAAAAATGTTGAATTGATAAACAAACATCTGTTATTTCATATAAAAAAAACTGGTATTGAAAAAAAATTATTAATAATGGTTAAAATAAATAAAATTCCAAAAGGCTCAAGGGGTTCACAAACTTTCGCACGACACTGTATATCTCTCTCTCACTCACACACACAAACCCACACACTGCCAGCAAAGCGTTTTGGATCTCAACAGTATTTGTATGTAACGTACCTTAGACACGCCACATCAGTGTTGTAATGGGACCCCACGTCCATCCCGTTCTTCTTCATGAGCGCGATCGTGTGCTCGTACAGAGTGAACGGCAGCTCCGTTTTGGCTATCTGGTAAGCCGTGTTTATGAGCTTCTCTAACCTGCCGTTGTTTTCACTCGTCGCTCGTCTCGCCCACATATTTAGCCGGAAGAAGGGTTGTCAGCAACCCGCTTAGCGATTAGACAGTTTATGTGGCTCCTGCTTTTATCGTGCACTTCTATGGTCTGCTTTCTGTAGTTCTCATTCCCTTTACAAAACACACCCCCCGATCCGCTTTCGCAGGGAACTGTCTGCAAACTTGGCAAAACATGCCGTGGTCGCCATTTGCAAGCCAAGGAAAAGCAGTCTTCCAGGACGGTAAAAATGAACGCTTTATTTTCGTTTCCTCGTAAGAAGACATTTTTAAAATCCGCCAGTTTGAAAAAGCCGGGAGGGCGGGGTTATAGCGTCTCTCGCGTGTACTTTAGCGAAGCATGATGTTGTCAACAAAAAATACACAAACTGGGATTGGCCAGTCACAATATTATGCAGGGTCCTCTGGGTTGGGCTTGGTGCTCTTTTTCTTTAACAAGACATATTTCTCTGTAATATAGTGAATGCATTTAAATGCAGTGAGAGGAACGAAGCAGAAGAACTCTTGTCCAGCTATCTTTATTTCCACAGGCGAGGACAATGGACTAGAGAATCCTCCTTTGCAGTGAGTGAGTGTTGCTGTTGGTAGTAGCCTCTGTAGTTGATTCTGTAATGTTAAAGGTTTGTTCCCCCTGCAACACTGCTGATCACTGAATGATGTTGATGGTTGATTTAAGAACGTTGCTCACTACCTAGCAGCACATGCTATCAAACAGAGCTAGCACACTAGTTGGTTTAGCTTACATTAGCTAATCATTGTCACCTTTTCTTTACAGGTCTGTGGTCTGACCAAACGTCTGTGAGCTCGACACACAAACACCGTCTCTGGTTACTATCTGCTGCCACCGAGGAAGAACCATGAGTTCTCCACAAACGGTGACTATACACTTTATGTTACTATGGTGTTATTATGACGTTTCTTCTGTTTTTACCTGTTAAAGTGTTTCTTTCTATTTTTTATTTTTTATTTTTATTTAACCTTTATTTATACTCGAGATATCATTGAGGGGTGACCCTTGTTTTTTTTTTTTCACTTAAATTTTTATTTCAAAATTCACATAGACAGTCCACAGTCAAAAATAATACAGTAAACAAAAAACAAAACAGAAACCAAACAGAAAGTCTGGCTTGGGAGTTACATTTCTAGCAGTTCTTATTTTTTCTTCGTGTCTTCATTTAAGTCATTTGTTCCTGTCCATATTCCTCGTCGCTGGTTTTGGTTCTGAATATTGTCCATTTCTCCCACTTTTCTTCAAGCTGTGCTTGTTGTAGTCTTAGGCGGTGTGTCAGTTTCTCCATTACATAGATTTCTTCTACTATGTCTATCCATTCTTTCTTACAAGGAGGCTCCACTTTACCCCATTTCCTAGTTATAGCCTTCTTACTAGCTATCAGTAGTATTTTAATAAAATATTTATCTCTCACTCTTATACTCTCTTCGGTAAAATTGAAATTACAAAGGTATAGTACCATATAGCTCATTGGAATATCATAACCTAATATCTTTTGTACAGTTTCATGTACAATTCCCCAAAACTTAAATACTTTATTACATTTCCAAAATATGTGTGAGTGGTCTGCAGCATCCTTTACTCCACACTCTCTCCAACATGGTAAATTTGTGTTATTATACTTGCTCTTGACCTTGGGCGTGATAAAAAATCGGACCAGATTTTTCCAAGAGAACTCCCTCCATATCCGCGAATTAGTGGTTGTCTGATGTGTTTTCCACGTCTTGCCAATCATCATCCGAAATTTTCGTATTAAACTCTGATTCCCATTTTTCCTTTATGTATTTAGTTGAATGTTTAGTTGTTGTCAATGCTTGATATAAAGCAGATATGATTCTTATATTCTTTCCTTTGTATGTATTCATTATAATTTGGATCACACCATTCACTTCTGTGGAGGGGTCTATCTCGATTTCTTTTTTATAATAATCTCTTAGTTGTAGGTACCTGTAGAATTCCTGTTTATCCAAGCTATATTTATCTTTCACGTTTTGGAAACTCTCCAGTGCCCCATCCTTCTCTAAAGTACACCATGCCGTGACTCCCTTGTCTACCCACTGCTTGAATCCTTTATCATATTCAGCTGGTTTAAAATTACTGTCAAATGCTACCCATCTAAGAACTTTTGTTTCTTTCTTTATTTTATAATTTTTAATAACTCTAAACCATAGTTCAAGAGTAAATGTTGTAATTGAATCTATATTGTTTTTAATCCTTTTGTATATTTCTTGATCTCCAATAAGGCTCTGGATGGGATATTTTACAAATTCTATTTCCATGTCTTTCCACTTAGCCGTGTAATCTGGCATACACCAGCATATAATATGCCTAAATTGGGCCGCGTAGAAGTACTCTTTCAGTTTTGGGAGACCCATACCTCCTTTATCTTTTGGTAACTGGAGAGTTTCGTACCTAACCCTTGGTTTTTTGCCTCCCCAAATAAACCGAGATATTATCCTGTCCCAGGTCACAAATTGGGTTTGGGGGACTTCTACTGGTAGGGACTGGAATAAATAAAGAAGTCTTGGTTGTACATTCATTTTGATAATCTCGATTCTGGAGTTAAGATCTAGTGTTAAAGTAGACCATCTTTCCGTGTCTTTTTGTATCTCCTGACTTATCTTGTCATAATTGGCTTTATAAAGTTTAGATAATCCTTTTGTGATGGTAATTCCCAGATATTTAATTTTCTTTAGGTTCCAATTTAAGTGGAATGCTTCCTAAATCTCCTTTGGTGGGGTGTAGTTAAGTGTTAAAATTTGTGTTTTTGAAACATTTACTTTATATCCCGAAAGGTGTCCGTACATTTCCAGCAGTTTCATCAATACAGGTAGTGATTTATTCGGTTGTTCAAGGAAGGCTACGACGTCATCCGCGAAAAGTCCTATTTTATGTTCTTTGCCATTTACTATAACTCCCTTAAGCTCTTCATTTTGGCGTACTGCTTGTGCCAAAGGTTCGATAAAAAGGGCAAAAAGGGTGGGTGATAAACAACAGCCTTGCCGAGTTGATCTCTGTATACCAAATTTGTCAGTTAGGTTTCCATTTATTTTGATTCTAGCAGTGGGCTGGTGGTATAATGTCTTTATGCACTGTATTGACTTACTATTGAATCCAAATCGTTCTAATACTTTATATAAGAATTCCCAATTTACCAAATCGAATGCCTTTTCTGCATCAATACTTACTAATATAGTACTTTGTTTTTTCTTTTGTGCTTGATCTACAATATGCAAGGCCCTTCTAATGTTATCATGTGTTTGACGTCCTTTAATGAATCCTGTTTGATCTTCCTCTATTAGTTCTGTTATAAAAGTATTCAATCGTTTGGAGATAATTGTTGTATATATTTTGTAATCTACATTAGGGCTGGGCGATATGGGCAAAAATCAATATCTCGATATTTTTTTACTATATCTCGATACACAATATATATCTCGATATATTTCAAATCTCCTCTAGAGCACATCCTAAATGCTCAATTTAATAATTTTTTTGCATAACATCACACGAGTAATATGATTTAAATAGTCCCTGCAAAATGTGTCTGCACTAACAATGCATTAGGCTACATGAAACATGTTTATATTCTTTAGTGCTTTCTATTGGAACAATTTGAAACTTGCACATGGCAAAGAGTTTGCACATTGTATTGATTATTCCACATCCTTCCACTCCCATACAATGGATCCAGCATTATTTTATTTGGAAACAGTTTTTCCATCTTCTGTTAATCTGTAAACTGAGAACACTAATTATGACTCATTACAACCACTTACTAATTGTTTATCACCACTAACCCCCTGAAGATAGCAGCCACACTTTAAATGCAGAACCGGTTTTGATCCATAATAGTAGTCTATAGCCCCTTTTACACAGAGATTGCGGCATATTGACGGAACAACATCACTCCAAAATGCCGGCTTTGCTTGCTTCTGTGTTATTTACACAGAACCAAGCAACGCCGGCCTGCTGGCGCATCAGTAGCTCCTTTTACACAGCGCTCCGGAATGAAAGAGGTGCTTGTAAACAGCGTCAGGTGTGACGTAAACATTTAGCGCCGCGCCGGTCAGCTGCTTTACAACAACAATACTGGCCGGTGAATTGAGAGCAGAAGTGCTGGAGCTTGCAGTAAGAGGGCCGTATTTTACTGTCCCCACGATGTGCCAGTTGAGTCCAACATCTCTGGGACTGTTAACCAAACTGACAAAAATCACTCCGCTGCTCACTGCTTCACCTCTGTGTCTGTCTGTGTGTGTGTGTGTTTGTGTGACAGGTTGGTTGTGAGCGAGTCTCTTTGTGAGACAGACATAAACATACACACAGTGTGTGAAGTCACGTTACTGTAGGCATAAATAAAGTGTGGATATACGCTCAGACTTAGGATAATAATAGCGGCGGCGGAATCCAGTCAAGACGATGTGAGTACGTTTGGCCGCATATTAAGACAGTAACTTCAGGCTGCAGCCCGCAATGTAAACGTTCCGCAGTAATTTTCTCCATGAATTGTGTTATTTATGTTGGGGGATGATGCTTGTTAGCTAGATGGAACTCTTGTTAAACATATTGGCCGATTAGAATTATTATTTGTAGAGTGTGCGAGTCTTGAGTTGTGTTAGCAAAACAGTAGCTCTGTGGCTAACAGCTGAGCCCGAGCCTTCAGTCAGCTGAAGCAGACAGTCTAGCGGGGCGAGCAGACTATTCCACCGTTCCTTGGTCGTTCCTATTTACTGGCGTACTGAACTACGTTTTAGTTACATAAGAACCTAGAGCAAGAGCCCTCCGCTGCGCGTCGGGCTCCTGCTTCAGCTTGTCGGTCTTTATTTCTAGCAAGTGACCCGTTCGCTATACTTTATCCCTTACTTGCCTAGCCTAGCTTTCCCATTGTACAACTTCTCCTGGGCAGAAATAGACTCATACACTCTGCAAAATGAAGCGCGGGGGTTTGGATTGAGCAACGGACTTTATGATCAGCTAGATTATACGCCGTTCCTTTTATTTGGTGATTTTTACGGGACATCAGGCCGCCGTGGTTAATGTTAAACACACGTCCTTCAACTGCTAACATGGTCGCATGTTTAGAACGTAGACTATGGAACGTCAAACGCCCCCCAGTTCCGCATCAACAAGCTGGAGCATTTAAACAGAGAGGCGGAACTGATCGTGTCGGGAATCTTACTACCCCCCGAGGTAGTAAAATTCCCGGAACGATCACTCGCACCTTTCTTCCCTCGTTCCGCAACTGTCGCATTTATACAGCAGGGCGGAGGGCCGAAAGGCCGGCATATTCCCGGCTTTCACTGGCTGTGTAAAAGGGGCTTATGTGTATAAAAGGCTCTGACATGTATAATGGTTACTGTCGCTTTAAGAGCAGTTGCTCTAGTTAAGTTTCGTTTTCTGCCTGCCTGTTTGTCCGAGAGAGATTCATGCGAGCGCAAGCAGCAGGTGGCTCATCGTCCCTCTGTTACCTGCCTTACTGTTTGATTCTCCTGTATTTAGTTAATGAAAATAAAACTAGAAGACAATCAGAGGATTTAAATAAATACGGCTGAGAATAATAGCCTATAGTCTAAAGAAAGCAAAGTCTCATCATCATCATTCCTTGCATTCTAACCGATGCACCATTCCTGGATGCTATTCATACCTATTGATCTAGCCCTCCTGCATTATCACTAAAACACTGTTTTATTTTATAAAAAATACTCGCAAATGTAGCCTACTTTACATAGACTTTTAGTTAATAAACGGTGTGCACCTCCCTTGGTGCTGACATGGACCTATTATAAGAGGCTGCCCGTAATAAATGGGATGCCGTGTTTGTGTGACGTTGGACCAAAAACTCCCACGGCGCTCGTTCGCCTTCCTCTCATAAGGACCAGGCTCTGTACAGCGGCCGCTTATGCTGTCAAGCGCCCGTCTACAAAAAAGGTCCATGCTATGAACGACAGCCACCATCGCCGTCTTTCGCGCCCCCTCCACCCGCTCGTTCGGTTGTCATAAGAGCATAACAGCATCAGAGCCCTCGTCTTTTTTTCTCCCCCCCTCGTCGTTGTTTTCACATTGCGATTAAACTAAACACTCACAAGGCACAGACTACGTCACAGGTGCGCGCCCAGGAGACTCTGGTTGGGAGGGGTGAGTGAGTGAGTTGCCAATGCATGTAGTCTGAGGCAGAGAGCCACAGGAAAGAGCGAGAGAAGCGAACACCAGCGAGTTTGCCAGTGGCGGCGGCGGCAAAAAAAAACACATTACGTGCCAATTTGTATTCGATGGTCGCGATAGGGTCATTTTATACATCCCCTGGAGCGCATCTCGCGATATATCGAATATATTCGATATATCGCCCAGCCCTAATCTACATTTAATAATGAGATTGGTCTATAGTTCTGACAGTGTTCCTTGTCCCTTCCTGGTTTTGGTATAATGGTTATAATGGCTTCAGCCCAAGATGGAGGTATTTTATTGTTATGAAGAGTCCAATTAAAAGAAGCCAAAAGTAGTGGCGTCAGCTCTTCCCCGAACATCCTATACCACTCTGCTGGGTATCCGTCACTACCTGGGGATTTATTATTTTTTAGTGTCTTTATTGCATCTTTCACTTCTTCTATAGTAATATTGGTTGTTAATGTCTCATTTTGTACACTACCAATTGATGGTAAATCCAAAGAATTTAAAAATAGCTTCCTTTCCTCCTCACATTCAGATGTGGGTTGTGTATATAGTTCCTTGTAGTATCCACAAAAATGTTCTCTATATCCTCCGGTTTATCTGTTAATTCACTTGTATGTGGATCTCTGATTTTATGTATACTACTAAGTGCTTGTTGTTTACGTATACGTTTCGCCAGCAATTTAGTCGCCTTTGAGCCTGCTTCGTAATAATTTTGTTTAAAGAATTTGTTCCTTTTTTCAACCTCGTCTAATAATATGTCATTTATCTTTTTCTTTACTTCCTTGATTTGTTGATATACCTTTGAATCTTCTGTTCTTTGATATCCCTGTTCTAATTCCCTCAGTTTCTCAGTATGCGTTCTATATGACTCTAATTGAATTCGTTTTGCATGCGCAGTTTCCGCTATCAATTTCCCCCTTATCACCGCCTTCATGGCATCCCATAATATTGTTGGGTCTACTGCTCCATTGTTATTTTCCTCTATGTACCTTTTTATTTCTGCTTTTACCTTCTCTTTTCGTTGTTCATTGTTCAATATTCCTACATTCAATCTCCATACAGTATTTCGTTTCCTGTTACTTAAACATATTTTTAAATAGAGTGGATTATGGTCAGACACGTCTGCCCCTCCTATTTCACATTCCGTCACTCTGTGTTTATCCCCTGTATTCAGTAGAAAATAGTCTATCCTTGAATGAACTTTATGTGCAGCTGAATAGTGCGTAAAGTCTTTTTCCAAAGGATGCAGACTTCGCCATATATCTGTCATCCCCATCTCCTCTAGTGACATATTGACAAATCTTGTTAAAGGCATTTTAGTTCTCTTGAGACTTGTTGTATCCATATTGTGATTCATGACAACGTTTAAATCGCCCCCACAAATAAGGATTCCTCCTGTTTCTACTGCTATGACGTCAAAAAGGGACTTGAAAAAGTATTTGTCACTTTCTGGGGGTGCATATACATTTACCAGTGTGATTGGTTAATTTTCTATTCTTCCTTTTACTATTATATACCTTCCTTCTTTGTCTTTGATTTCCTTTTCGTAATGAAATTGTGTTGTGTTTGGTATTAATGTTGCAACTCCCCTCCTGCGTCCCTCTTTATATGTACTGTAGTATAGGCTCCTGTAGCCGAATCTTTTCAGTTTTTCATGTTCTAATCTAGACAGATGTGTCTCTTGTAGGAATATAATTTGTGCTTTCTCCTTTTTCAATTTTCTCATCAGTATAGTGCTGGGCTACAGCAACTGCTTAAAGTGTGCTCTAGCTACGGAGTCCAATATGACATCAAGTTCAATCCTAAGAAGAGCGTTATTATGATTGCTAAAACTAAGGAGGATCAAAAGCAAACGTTTCCTTCATTTTTGCTATCTGACCGTACTCTAGAGGTGGTTAAGAAGGTACGGTATTTAGGTCACATCATCACTGATGATCTATGTGATGATGATGATGTCCAGCGCCAGTGCTGTAAGCTTTATGCTCAGGCCAATATGTTGGCACGCAAATTTCATATGTGCACGGATGATGTTAAAGTTAGTCTCTTCAGAGCCTACTGTACTCCATTTTACACAGCTCACCTCTGGTGTAAATATAGAACAGCAAAACTGAAAAAGTTACAGGTAGCGTATAACGATGCGTTTAGGATCCTCCTTAAGCTTCCTAGATGGACTAGTGCTAGCTCTTTGTTTGTGACTAGTAATGTCCCCACCTTTCATGCTGTGTTGAGGAATTTAATGTATAAATTTATGTGTCGACTCCTAGAGTCAAAAAACAAAGTAATAACTGCACTGACTGACACTAAACAGAGTGATACAAGGTTCTCCTCTGGGCTGTGGAAACATTGGAATCGATGCTTGTATGTATTTTAATTTGTGTTGTCATGTATTTGTATTGTCTTTTTATATGGAACGTTGAGTCCGGAATAAAGTGTTCATTCATTCATCACCCTTTCTCTTTTCATCGGTACATTTAACCCATTTACATTCAGCGACATTATTTTTATGTTATTTGTCATTTACTGCTCTCTGAAAATATTCTCCCAAACCGTTACAAACTACATAAACATGAACATATACAAACTGAACACAAACCAAATACCTCCCGGACTTCCAAACATGGGGTATTCTTTTGCTCCTCCCCGCGTCCCCGTTGGTGGGTGAAGGGGATATCCTCATCTCTAATAAGGGCCCCTCCCTAGACCTAGGTACGCGCCCAGCTTGTGGGGTACCACAGCGCCTACACATGTCCAACTCAAATACCTCGACCTCTCCCAGTCGGTTCTTAATATGTTATGCAAATTAAAGAAGTCCGAAAATGTTCAGATACTCACACTGTGGATCTATTCTTCTGTCAGTCTTTTTTCTTTTTGTTTGTTTATCCACTTAGTTCCGTACAGTGTTTATTAATTAGTCTTTTTATTCCAGTCTGTTGTTATGATCCTTTCCTATCCCATTTTTTAGGCAGAACTTATTAGGATTTCCACTGATAGCTTTGTAGCTTATCTCTTGCTCGTTGCGCCGGGTCGGGTCCCCGGTCTTTCCCTCTCCCTCTCCCTCGCTGCCACTCTGCCGCTCCTCGCATCCTTCCCTCGGCCACGGCTCCGGTGTCTCCGCCTGGCACGTCCGCAGTGTAGCCTCTTTCCTTCATGTCCCGCGCCGCTTCAATGGCACTGTCATACATCTTCACTCCGTTGTTCCAGTGTATTCGCATTTTGGCGAGCGGCGTCTGGAAACGAATTCCCTTCTCCCTCAGTACTCTTTTGATGCCCGCGTATGCCCTTCGTTTCTGAACAATTTCTGTAGGATAGTCATGATCAAAGAAGATTTGTTTGCCTCCTACTTTTTTTTTTATTTATTTTTTTATACTTTATTGTAGGATCATATAGTATTCTGATATTATAGTTATTTTTACATTTACATCATCCTACAAACATTTTTTTTTTTTTATAAATGTAAACAATATAAATAAATGAATAAGTAAATAAATAAACAAAAACAACAAAATACAGTAATGATAAATAATATATATATATACATATACACACGCATACATACACACACACATATATACATATATATATATACATATATACATATACATACATACATACATACACATACATATATACACATACATACATATACATACACACATATATGCCTAGGTCAAAATATATTCATCAGTACACATATACTACATATGAAAAAAAAAAAAAAAAAAAAAAAAAAAAAAAAAAAAAACAGAAAGTATATATATATATACACACAAGTTAAATCTCTTCCAGCTCTTCACGACTATCTTCAGGATATTAATAATAATTAGTTTAATTACAATCTATGTATGCTAACCATTTATTCCATCGTATCGAACACTCAGTTTCTAGGTTTCTAATTCTATAGGTGATTATTTCCATTTCTAAAATATTATTTACATTTGACTTCCAGTTTTTAAAAGATGGTGGACTAGGTTTTAGCCAGTTCCTTGTTATCTGTTTCATTGCTGCTATCCTAAGTATCCTAAATAAGTATTTGTCTCTTTCTGATATGAGTTCAGCCGGTGTTACACCTAAAATTAAACATTTTGGTTCAGGTACCTGGTTAATTTGGAAAATTTTCATAATAGAATTTGCAATCAGTTGCCAGAAGGTCTTTAGTGATGGGCAAAAGTAGAAAACATGTGAATGGTCTGCGTTATTTTCCCCACAATTTCTCCAACAATCTGATGAATTTGATGTCTTAAACTTTGATTGTATTTTTGGTGTGATAAAGAATCTTGTGTATATTTTCCATGTGTACTCCCTCCAAAACCTAGAGTTTGTTGTTTTATGTATTGTTTTATAAGTGTTTTCCCAGTCCTCTTCTTTTAACTGTCCCCCTAATTCTAAGTTCCACTTCAATGCCACCGTGTCTTGTGTTTCATTCTTTTCTTGTAGTATTTTATATATTTTGGAAAGTGTATTCTTGATGTCAATATTATAGTTTTTAATCATAAATTGTATTAAGGGATGCTGCTCGTGAATGCCTGCTCTTTTTTGAAAGGTTTTTATATAGTTTCTAAGTTGTAAATATTTGTAGAAATTTGACTGGACTAAATCATATTTCTTTAAAATATCATCAAAGGAATTTACTTCATACTTAGTTATTATTTGTGAATATATTTGTAGTCCTTTTAAGGACCAGACTTTTAAGACACTGTCCATTTTGTTTGGTTTGAAATCTGGGTCCCATGCCATTTCTCTAAGATAGAGTAATTCCTTATTTATATCATGTTTTTTACAAATTTGTTTCCAATTACATAAAGTATTGTTAATCCATCTATTTTGTCCTTTCAGTTGAGTCATATCTTTTCTATCAATGAATGGTAATGTTTTTATTGAAAATGGAGTTTGTTCCTTTTCTATCGGAAGCCACTTCGCTTTAATATTATCATTAGTCCATTTCATTATGTTATTTATTTGTGTGGCATGAAAATAGGTTTGGAGGTCTGGAAGCGCTAGTCCACCATGTTCTTTCGATTTTATTAATGTTTTAAATTTGACTCTTTTCCTTTTGTTATTCCATATAAACTTAGTTATTATGCCATTCCATCTTTTAAAACTTTGGGAAGGAATTGATGTTGGCAGGTTCTGAAAAAGGAAAAGGAATTGTGGAAGTACCATCATTTTAATTGTGTCTACTCTACTAAAAAGAGAGTCCGGTATAGTTTTCCACCTGTTCAGATCCTGTTTGATTTTGTTCTCTAGATTCTGATAATTAACTTCGTGAACTTTACTTAAATCTTTATGGATTATTATTCCTAAATATTTCAGTTTATCTTGGTTCCACTTAAATCTGAGGTTTCCTTTAGAGTACTCTGTCAATTGTTTACCTATGCATATAGACTCACATTTATTTTCATTAATTTTGTATCCTGAATGGTCACTGTATTCTTTTATTGTTTCCATTAGTTCTGGTAGAGAGAGCTCAGGGGAAGTAAGATATAAAATAATGTCATCTGCATACAATGCTAATTTATGTGATTCTTGCCCTATAGTTAATCCCTTTATGTTGTCTTGTTGCCTGATTGCCTCAGCAAGAGGTTCCATACACATAGCAAAGATCAACGCTGACATTGGGTCCCCTTGCCTAGTTCCCTTATGAATGTGAAAGCGTCTTGATAGGGTACCATTGACTCTCACTTGAGCAACTGGGTTTTTGTACATTAATTCTAACCATGAGATGAAAGTGCTGTGAAATCCAAAAGCTTTTGCTGTTTTGAAAATATATGGCCACAGTACTCTATCAAAAGCTTTTTCCGCGTCTAGTGTTAATAATAGTAAATCCTTATTATGTTTTTGGGAAAAGTCAATTATGTTAAGAGTACGTCTTACATTGTCAGATAGGAATCTATTACGGATAAAACCAGTTTGGTCACTATCAATTAAATCTGGTAGGATGTCCTTAAGTCTATTTGCTATGATAGAAGTTAATATTTTTTGGTCTGTGTTTAATAATGATATTGGTCTATAAGAGGATGTATCCATTTTTTCTTTTCCATCTTTATAAATAACTGTGATCACAGATGAGTTCCATGTTGATGCCCACATACCTGATTCTAAGGCAAAGTTATAGGCTTTTAGTAATAGAGGTACCAATAATTCTCTGAACTCTTTATAAAATTCATTGGTGTACCCATCGTCTCCTGGAGCCTTATCTGTTTTTAGTTTCTTAATTTGTTGTGATATTTCCTCTTCCGTTATTCTTTTTATGAGGTTAGTGTTTTGCAATGATGAGACTTGTTTTAAATTTAGTTTCTCAAGATATAATTCAGTTCTTATCGAGTTTGTTTTGTCTGTTTCATCTTTGTACAGTTCTTCATAGTATGACGCAAATGCTTCTGCAATTTCATTTTTGTCTGTTATAACTTTAGATGTGTCATCCTTTAATTGAGTTATATAAGATTTACTTTTTTGATTCTTCAGTCTATAAGCTAACATTTTGATTGATTTTGGTCCTCCATCATAGTGTTTCTGTTTCGTAAGTAGTATTGATTTCTCTACATCTTGTGTCAACAATTTATCTAATTCACCACGTTTCTTCTTTAGCAGTTTGTTTAATTTCATATCGAGTGATTTTTTATGTTTATCTTCCAGAGCTTTTATTTGTATTTCAAGTTCTGTTGTAAGTTGTTCTCTTTGTTTTTTCTTTAAGGAGGAGTATCGTATTAATTCACCCCTTAAAACGGCTTTTGCTCCTTCCCATAGAATTATACTATTAATGTCTTCCGTGTCATTAAATTCCAAATATTCCTTTAAGGTTTTTTTGACTGTATCTTTTAGGTCTCCATTTTGTAGGAGCGAGTTATTCATTCTCCATAAGTATTTCCCTTTGTTTGAATTCAAGTTCACTTTTAAGGTGAGCTTTGCATGATCTGATAGTGTAATTGTTCCAATGGTGCATTTTGTGATATTTGTCATATCTTTTTTAAACATGAGGAAATAGTCCAGTCTATTATATGTAGAGTACCTATTAGAGTAGTATGTATAATCCTTTGTTCTTGGATGAAGAGTTCTCCACACATCTATCATTCCCAACTCTTTGCAAGCTCTTCTCAAAATATTTGCATTTTTCTCAGATTTATGTTTACTTCCTGCTGTTGAGTCCACGTTAGGATTTAACACAAGATTCAAGTCACCTCCAATAATAACCATGCCTTTGCCTTGGGTTACTATTAAATCAATAATGTCATTCATAAATTGAGTTTTCTCATCTGGTGGGTAATAAATATTTATAAGAGTTATTTCAACGTTTTCTATCTTGCCCAACACCAAAACAAATCGTCCTTCTTTGTCCACTATGGTTTTTGTCTTCTGGAATGGTACATGGTTTTTTATAACTGTTGCTACACCTCTCCTTGATGACGTATATGAGGATGAAAAAATTTGTGCATTTGCAATTTTGCCCAGCTTCTTATGTTCCTCTTGCGTTAAATGAGTCTCTTGAAGAAACAATATATCTCCATTTTCTTTTTTCAGTTGTTGTAGGATCTTCCTCCTCTTTATATAATTATTAAGGCCATTTACGTTTTGAGAGATAATATTCAGATCATTCATATCTTTCATAGCGATTGTACACATAGTTGGGCTTTAAATATTCACTTTTAGTTAAGTTTGAGTAGGATTGTAACATTTCTATACAATAATTCAGTCGCGAAGAGCTGGAAAAAAACAAACAATGAAAAGGAAGAGAAAAACAATATGCTGAGTAAATTTTACCTTGAGAAACATTTGGGGCAAATATACAACCAATGTATTCAAACAACTCAAACATACAAAAACGTAAGAAAGAAAAGAAAGAAAAAGCACCCACAGTCAAAACCATTGTGGGTGTCACGGAGAAAAAAAGTTCCGTGAATCTGAGAAAAAGCTCACAATCAATGAGAGCGGTCCAGCTGCTGTTCACAATTCCTCCTCAAGTGAACACAGCCACCGACGCTCCCTTACTCCCGTCAAACACCTCCAAATAGAAAAATAATAATAATAATAATAAATATCGCTTTGGTTAATGTAGAGCCCATTCAGGGGCATAGGTTAACAAGAAAATAAAAAATAAAAATAAAAATAAAGAAGGTGGAACCAAAAAAAATTAAATAAACATAAATAAATAATAATAATATATTAACCTTCTTTTCATATTATTTCTGTCTTGTAATTAATTGGCAGGCTACAGTTTCATTTAATACAACAGTGTGTGTCCTTATATCTGTATTCTGATAACCGCAGCTAAATACAGTAAATAAGTAGGCTGTAAAGAGCAAACATATACATATAGGCTACAAAAAATAAAAATAATAATAATAATTATTATATTAATCTGCCGGTTAATTACTATCAATTCATTATCTGGCTTTGATATGAAAAAATCAAATTAAATAAAAACAGGTTAAAGTAAGCATCTCATCTGTGTTCATTATTTGGCCTAAGATGACCGATTTAAATGACACATTTAAATCACCTCAGAGTCAGTCAGTATTAATCGCATATAAATAAAAGAGAAGAGAGAAGAAAGGAAAGAGAAAAGGAAAGAAAGAAAAAATGCTGCAGGTTCATCATTACAGTTCTGTTCGTTCACTGTAGGCAGTTTAAGGTTAACGTTACCTACGGCACCTGTGTGATTGTCTCCACAACTCTCCGGGCTTCATCGGCGGTGCCGAAAGAGTATTCCTTCTTGTTGTTGAAGGAGAATCGGAGAGTGGCTGGGTAGTGCATCCTGAATCGGATATTATTTTCGATCAGCTGTTGGCACACTGTATTGAAACTCCTGCGTTGCTGCACAACACTTGGGGGGGATATCCTGACGAATAGTTATTTTGACTCCGTCAAGCTCCAGCGATTTGGTCTTGCTGTAAGCCGTAAGAATTTTCATCTTGTCGTTCGGGTTGTGGAGTTTAATGATGACAACTCGGGGTGAATCAGCTTTGGGTCGGCCGAGGCCTCTGTGGCACCTGTCCAGGCGAATCCGGCCCTTCTTGGTCTCCAGGTTGAGAACAGTAGGCAGCCAAGTTTCAAAGAAGGTCAGCGCATCTATTCCTTCAGTCCCCTCCTTGACCCCGAATATGCGTATATTGTCTCGGCGTGATCTCGCCTCTTGGTCATCCACCCGGTGAGTAAGAGCGTCTATTTTCCCTTCGGCGTCTGATAGTTTGGTCTCCAATTCAGCAATTATATCTTCTGAACGTGAAATGCGGTTTTCAGTTTCAGTAATGCGCTCTGAATTCTGCTCGAATTTGGATGTTATCACATCAAGCTTCTGGGAAAACGCTAACATTTTCTCTTCCATCATAGTAGCAACTTGTCTGGTAATTTGTGCTGCCAAATTAGTAGCGTCAATTGGGCAGCTGGTGCTGGAGCCTTCGGAGTCACTGTCAGTCATTGTTGGCCTGCTTTTGTTTGGCACTTCGAGTGTTCCCAGCTGATGACATTTCTTTATCGGTCCGTTTGGGTAACTCTTGTAGTTTGATTGTCTTTAGTTGTATAGCGATAAACACGGTGTAACTTAACTTTTAGGGAGGCATTGATCGGGAGCGTCTGTCTTTAGCTTTCTCTCAGCGCGTCATCACCGGTTTGCCTCCTACTTGTAGCTTTTTCTGCCAGGCTCTCTTCAAAATCATTTCCTTCGTCTCGAACTGTAGAAAGTTGGCAATAATTGACCTGGGCGCAGCGTTCGGGGTCGGTTTCTGGGCTAGGGCTCGGTGGGCTCGCTGGATCTGGAGGTTGGTCCCCTCCGGGAGCTCGAGTTCGGCCTTTAGAAGCTGCTCAAGGTATATGGCTGCCGAGCTCCCCTCCGTGTCTTCTGGTAGCCCAAATATTCTGATGTTGTTTCTCCTTGATCTCCCCTCTTGCATTCGGCGTGTCTGCCCCATCAGCTCCGACAGCGCGGCATTGGCCTCCATTTTCCACTCTTCGACTTCTCCAATTCGCTCCTGAGCCTCGCTGATGTTCACCTGTTGTGCCTTTAGCTCGGTGTTGTTCTCCTTTAGCTGACGGTCTATTTCTTGCCGGAGGTTGGTGATTTCCTCCTTCATCTCTCTCTTCAGCTCGTCTTTAAATGTGGTCAGCTCATGGCGTAGTTCTTGTTTGAGTTCCTTGATGTCCTTGCTGATAGTAGCAAGGCCGACTCTTAGCGTCTCCGCGCTGTCCATTTTCTCGGTTGTCTCTTCTTCGTGTTCGCTAGCCTCGTATTCGGAGATTTCTTCCATTTCAGGTTGTTCTCCTGCTTTTTTTTGGTTTTTGTTGTTTCTCTGACTTCTTCTCTTTTTTGACCCACTCATACTCTAGTTTTATTTGTCGAGTTATGTCTGAATAGTGGGAATATTTTACCGACTCTGGAGAGCTAGATAACTATGCGTCTACTCTCTCCGCCATCTTCCCGGAAGTGGGGGTGACCCTTGTTTATAATGATGCCGAGAAACAAAAATACAAACACAATACAAATACACAACAAGCTGGTAAAGGGAAACATCTCAGACAGAGATGTAGAGTGACTAGTAACATAATTAAATTGGTAAGTACAACGTAGCCTAATTAAAACAGTTAAAGCAAGAGTTTGGCAGATTCAAGACAGCATGTTTTAAATTGGTTAAAGGATATCATGGTATTCATGTTAAGTTGATGCTGTAAGCTGTTCCAGGAGTCAGGGGCACTGAAGCTAAAAGCTGTCTTTCCCAGCTCAGACCGGGCTTGTGGGACATAAAGCATAAGCATGTCAGTGGAGCGGGTCTGATAAAGCCCATCTGA
The DNA here is from genome assembly GCA_949357725.1 of Hyperoplus immaculatus. Classification (NCBI taxonomy): domain Eukaryota; kingdom Metazoa; phylum Chordata; class Actinopteri; order Uranoscopiformes; family Ammodytidae; genus Hyperoplus; species Hyperoplus immaculatus. The sequence continues at coordinate 37,919,345 of OX442350.1, forward strand.
AATTTGCAGCATTTCTGTTAAATAACGAGGAAGCTTCCCGGTCAAGGCTTTGTAAATAAAAATGTAAATAAAAATGTGCCAATGTGCATCACGTCTTGCTTTAATAGAGGACCACCCAACCTTTTCATATTAAAGACAATGGTGTGTGTCATAAGCATCTCATGTGATATTATATTCCTCTGCTATCTGTCAGGGCGCATGCGCACGCAGCGACCGACAGCAGGAGTTGTGCGTTTACTTGTCTGTCTTTTGGTAGTTTTTTATCCTAGCTCCGCTAAGCTAGGAGCTAGGATAACAGTAGGAGAAAGTTGCCCTGGTCTGCCTTCTCAGAGCGGGAACACTCTTTACTAAGAGCCCAAACCCTCTGGTCATATCTCGGGCGAGTTTTGCCGTACAGCAAGACTCTATCCCCAGCGTGGCCCGTCTTAAAGGGAAAATTCGCCGATTTTCAACCTTAACTCATCTACCATAATATCCTTTGGGTTGCATTATATCCCCGTGTATTTTTTCAACATCGTCCGTTTCGCGGGGGCCGAGCTTCAAAAATCCATTCACCGGTGACGTTTCTGTGACGTTTCCGTGTCAAGGAAGAGCTCGTGCAGACTACAGACTCTTGGAGCCGAGCTCACCAACCCCCCTCTCTGTGAATCCAGGGGGCGGGCTCTAAAAGCACATGCGAACCAAAACAAACCGTCTGTCCATGCCCATGGTCCGTGACAGTTTACTTGTATCATTTCCTGCATTGAAAATTGCATCTTTTCACACGGGCACAGACGATATGGATGAGGATACTTTAAAAAGTGTGTTGGCTGACTGGAATGAACCAGCAGGGTATTTAGTTGGGCCAGAGAAGCCTACACTGCTGAAGAAATTCAGCGAGGAAATACAGTATGCAGAGAGGCCGAGGCTGCAGCTGTTTCAGCCTTGGTTAGGGTTAGCCTTGTAAGACAATACAACTGGACCACCATTAGAAACCGAGAGACATTTTCAATATCCCAAAAATAATTTGGAAAAGACAACAAATACCAGCAAGACCGGGAGGGCAGATGATCATTGAGTGAGTAACATTATTTTTTTTCTAGCATGTTGTAACGTTATCTTTGTCACATTGTGTTGTCTGAGCCATTGCACTGATGTTGCACTTAGCATGTCTATAGCACTTTTCAGAAGAACCCTTTACAACAGGTCAAATAAAATGACCAGTCTTTTGTTCTTACATTGGCTGCTATTGTTACATTATAGCTTTGTGGAGAGTAACCACTTGTTTTGTGTTTTAATTTCTTTAGACATAATCGACTTGTCACACGTCGGTTCTTGATTGAGTGGGTGCTCCAAAGGGGAGATACTTGGCAAGGGGACCGCATCGTCTTACCTGATTGTGTCATACAGCGCATCAGAGCCAAATATCCATCTCCAAATGGTCACTACAGGCGACAGGCTGAAGAAGACGCTACGTAGAAGCTACGGATGAGCTATGATCAAATATTTTGACCTGTAAATACTGCTGCTAACTATGGACACTGATTGAGATTTAATCATGTGAAAATGTGTCAATTCTCCTTGACTGTATTTACAAATAAAAATAATTTTGTATAAACATGATTGTTTTTTGTCATTGCATAGGTAACCATTTTAATACACAGGTTTGACTTATCAACTAAAAGTGAAATAGTTTCAGAGAATCAAACACTTTATAAGGCATAGATAGAGTTTAATATAACAAGCAAGTAAAACAGTGTGCATTATTCTACACACAACTGTAAAGTATGTACATATACAAATGTAAAAAAGAAAAATAACATTTTCAAAAGCTTTGAGTTTCCAGTGTGTTGGGAAAAACAATTGTAGCATAATGCTTCCTTCGTCAAGTTACTGTTGAAATATTGAGTGATGTTTAGCAGCAGCTTCTTCTGTAATTGGTTTTGGACATGTTGTGAGGGAGGGCAGGCTGAGGGAGCTGTAGTGATGATGTCAGCACTTTGCAGGCAGCAGTCTCTTCTTCATGTGATGACGAGTTCTACGAGGGTTGCTCTGAAGTGGTGCGTGTGTGCGGGATGTAAACAGTCTTCACAACAGAGTGCGTGGTCCTCGGACAATACACCATCTTCCTTTGGACCTCACCTGAAATGACAAATTATGATTGTATCACAAGGCCAGCACTGAAGAGATGACAAAAGAAAAATCAATGTGTTATACTGTAAAGATAATGTTGCTGTTGCAATAAATATATAAAACAGACAAACCACTATGTAACCATAGATAGGTCAGTCAGTTAGTGCACTAACACAATAGTAGTCTTTTGTCTAAGAAGACATCATGTTTATATTAGCAGCCAAGCATACTGTATGCCAGGGTGTGGCTATGCATTTGCATTAGGAAGAGCCAAGACGACACAAGACTAGGGACATCAGTGCTAATCACCCAGCCATCACCATCAGCATAGCAATTGTTTATGGTTTTGGAAAGCTGATCATTTTAACGACATCGCTAATAACCATGCACATGGAAAACAAACACACAGTCACACACAAACAGTCTTGCAAATGCAACTAAATCTTCCTCAAGGATACACAGAGGGGCCTACTGCCCCCCTCACGAGTTCACTTCTAACTGTAGCTTAGCGGCTAAGGTAACTTGGCTACAGCTACAACCGGTAGACTAATTCCTCCTTGCCCCATCTATCAGCCTTACACCGGGACACAATATTCAACAGCGGTGTGGGCAGCACAGTTATTAATGTAGGGGAAACACTGATACTAACTACAGTAGGCTACTATGCAATTTAGCTCACGTTAGCTTACCTTTATTCGGATTATTTTTCCCGGGGCTGGGGCTATGCATCACGCCGGTGAATAGGCAACAGGTAGGGCCTAGTATCTTCAGCTTACGCTTACTCCTGCTTCTTTTCTGTTTCCTAAAGTTGGCGCATCTAGGCACATTATAGGACGGCATGTTTTCTTTGTGGTAGTTGTCCAACAGTGAAATAATACGAAGTGCGCTATTACTGTACTGCTTACACGGGTCAGGTCCGTGCTGTGTTTATGTCACCATGGTAACGCGAGCAGCTCGGAATCTGGGCAGGCTGCAGAGCGTACCCCCCCGCGCAATGCATCCTGGGGCCTGTAGGAACTGTAAAAACGGCTACGTCAGCCCCGCGTCATCAGTTTAAATCCGAAATCATTGTGCTCTCTGCCAATTCGGATCAATTTTTGGGGGGCTTTTTTCAATAGACTACTAATATACTCGGCCCTGATATACCATTCACATGAAAATGGGCGAATTTTCCCTTTAAGCTGCGGAGGGAAAGGAACTGACTGTGTTGTGTTGGTTTTTCCCTGATTCTTGTACTTTGCACTTTAGTGCCCAGGCCTGCGTACATGTTGTGATGTTTGCGTCTGTCACTGAACTGGAAGTGTTGAGGAAGTCGTAAAAATATTGAGAAATGCCTGTTGAATCTACAAAAAAAATTTTCGTCCAAAGAACAAAAGAACTGCCTCTATTCTTTAATCTTATGAACAGTTTGCACCTTGTGGTGAACCCTCTGTATTTGCTCTCTTGGGCTGTGTTCGGAAAGCCATACTAACGTCCTACATCCTACATACTCACCATCTATATACTGCATACTATCTACTCAAAGATCGATTGTCTATGCGAGGTGCGTCAAAACGTTTTCAGTGAAGTATACTCAAGCAATAAAGAATTTATTCTTCTTCTTATAAGATTCAGGCCGTTTAGACTCTGTTTAGCGTATAACCGCCCTCTACAGGTTATATATTGAACTAGATTTTTACAGTCCTGTGTTCATCATCTGTGTTTTAGACCTCTTGTTTTATAATTATGTTTTGAGGCGGAGGATCCCTCCGACGCTCTCTGTCCGGCTCATCAGCACTCAGCTGTCTGTGAGTTGAGCTGGACGAGCCGCGGTGTGTGGAACAGCAATCTGTTCTGATCTCTCTCCACTATCAGACTCACTTCACTCATTTCACTTAGTGACTCTAATGTTGTTAGGTATTTATCTTCATCTCTTATCTATTGTAAGAGTTTATGAATGACTGCACGTACAGTTGTCAGATTGCGGACCCCAAACAATGTCGTTGCCTAGCAACTTGTTAATTTTCCTGTGCGGGTAGAATTGACCCAGTGCATTGTGGGGCGGTTGAGTAGGAAAAGTATCCAATCGATCCATACCCAAAATCTTCCTGGAAGTTAGTACTCATCCGGGAATTTCTTGCATACCCAAACTCGCATACCCAACCGTCACATACTCAAATTGAAGTCAAAATAAGTACGAGTAGGACGTTAGTATGGCTTTCCGAACACAGCCTTGGAGTCTTCTCTTTATGGTAGACTTGGATAATGACATGCCTACCTCCTGGAGACTGCTCTTCACTTGGCTGGATGTTGTGAAGGGGTTTTTCTTTAAAGCCACTATGAGTAACATTTTAAATATCTCTAAAACAGCCTCATGTTTCCTCTGATAGTCATAAATTACCTTTAACAGCAAACGAGACCATCAGTGCAAAGAAAGACGTTTTTATATAGTTTTTATTACTGCATTTGGTCTAGAAAACAGCTTTATGACAGCTGGCGTCGTAAAAATACTACCGCTTTTGTCCAAAGGGGCTGCCAACTGACAAAGTTACTCGTAGTGGCTTTAATGTGGAAAGGATCCTGCGATCATCCACCACTGTTCTTCCTTGGACGTCCAGGCCTTATTGTGTTGCTGAGCTCACCAGTTTGAGTTTTCTATTCCTCAGAATGTACCACACTGTTGATTTGGCCACTCCTAATGTTTCTGCTATCTCTCTGATGGCTTTTTTAGTTTTTTCAGCCTAACGATGGCCTGTTTCACTTGCATTGAGAGCTCCTTTGACCGCATGTTGTAGGTTCCCTGCAACAGCTTCCAAATGCAAATGCCACTCCTGGAATCAACTCCAGACCCTTTACCTGCTTGGTTGATGATGAAACAACAAAGGAATAGCCCACACCTGTCCACGAAACAGCTTTTGAGTCAATTGTCCAATTACTTTTGGTCCTTGAAAAACAGAGGGATACATATTAAAGAGTTGTAATTCCTTAACCCTTCCTCCAATTTAGATGTGAACCCTTAAATTAAAGCTGAAAGTCTGCACTTTAAGGCTATATTCATTATATAACTAACTTGAAGATTTTTTAGTAAACTGTTAAAATAACAACTTGCGTCAGTGTCCAAATATATATGTACCTAACTGTATCTATAGCTATTGGTAATTGTTACAACTCGTCAAGCTCCCTGTTCTCTGGTGCCTTCTGTGTGATTACTGGCCCCACCCTAATGTGTGTGACCTGTGTCTCCAATGTATTTGTGTATTAAAGTCCTTGTCTTCTTTTCATTAGTTGTAAAATCCTAACGATTCCCATCCCTACTGCCGATCCTGACTGCACATCTCTGCCTCACTCATACTCTGTCTTTGTATTTCTGTCTGTCTGTCGCTACAGAAACAAAAAGGAACAAAGAAACCTAAACCTCACCGCTGTCAACAGTGTAAGAAAGAGTTCAGGTCGAGAGCGGCCTTAACGACTCATCAGAGAATCCACACTGGAGAGAAGCCGTACAGTTGTGACCAGTGTGGGACAACCTTCACTACATCAGGACAACTCAAAGTCCACCAACGTATTCACACTGGAGAGAAGCCGTACAGCTGTGACCAGTGTGGCAAAACCTTCATTACATCAGGAAACCTCAAACGCCACCAGCGTATTCACACCGGAGAGAAGCCGTACAGCTGTGAGGACTGTGGCCAGAGATTCACCCGGCTAGGTTCTTACAATAGACACAGAAACATTCACACAAAGGAGAAAATCTACCCATGTCAGGAATGTGGGAAAGTCTTCAGTTCCTACGGCTCATACCGGCAACATGAGCGTATCCACACTGGAGTCAAAGAGTACCAATGTCAACACTGTGACAAACGGTTCTACAGATCGTCTACCCTCTCAGTGCATGAGAGAATCCACACTGGACTCAAAGAGTACCAATGTCAACACTGTGACAAACGGTTCTCCCATTCATCTACTCTCTCAGAGCATGAGAGAATCCACACTGGAGTCAAAGAGTACCAATGTCAACACTGTGACAAACGGTTCTCCTCATCGTCTCACCTCTCAGTGCATGAGAGAATCCACACAGGACACAAACCGTACTGTTGTGTCAAATGTATGAAAAGCTTCACCCAAAACTCCACCCTGAAGAAACACAAGTGTGTTTAAACGATCAGTTGTTATCAGAGTTATTAAGGCATCAGCAAACCATTATATACTTTATCTGTATGTCATAGATCAAAACATGTAGGAGAGAGAATATATTAGGATTTTTTTTCTCAGCAGATGACGTGTGAACATATCATGTAATAAATGCAGAGCCCTGTTTTCATGTGAAATTCCACCTCTCAATGTGGATAAAAAGATTCTGTTGTAGACCCTCATTCATCTGAGTAAACCCATTTCCAAGAGTTTATCTGATCCCATCAGAATAATTATTTTACATCTTGTTGAGGTCTTTCTTGTCAATTGTTATAAATAAATGTCGTCTTTGAAATGTTTTAACCGCTCTGCATGCAGTTGTCTTTTTATTTTTAAAACCAGAATTGTTTCTTCGTTATTTTGAATCAATTTAAAGTTGTATTCAATAATGCATATGTTTATTCTAATGAACTGTTTTATTTAGAACATTAATTTCCTTTGGATATGTGGATGCTGAAAAGCTGATGTTAAACTGGATTGCTGACTGAGTATGAACTTTCTGAAAAACTGAAAAAGTCCTTTAATTGGCTTGGAGCTAAACTACATTGCTATCTTGGATTGATATGATTCAGCTGGTGGAGTATGATAGGGAGCAGACATGGGGGACTCGAGTCACATGACTTGACTCGAGTCAGACTCGAGTCGCAAATTTGAGGACTTGAGACTTGCTTGACTAACACTGATAAAAGACTCGACTTGACTTTGACTTGGTTCTCATGACTTGAGACTTGACTTAGACTTGAGACAGATGACTCGAAATGACTTGAATTTTTAAAAGTTAGATAACGTTAGAAATTATGTTTTTATTTTGAAACATGATCGGGTGATTGTACAGTGCAATGCACGCAGCGCGCTGCACGGACAAACAGCGTCAGCAGGTCAACACAGGAGCAGCAGTAATGGAGGCGGCTAGACCAAGAATATTTCACGTGAGCCTCCCACACGCTTATAACCCAATCACAGTAAATATGTAGCACCTTCTTCACTTCCCTTTTCACGTTGTAACGGCCCCGGGAAGTCGTGTATAAGAAAACGAAAGTAACGAGAGTTTCCTGCTGCGCTGCTGCCTTGATAACGCACGCTTCCTTATCGAGTGCCCTACCTCCACGGACTGTAGGCTTTATAAATAGGGTTGGGCACCGAAACCCGGTACCAGTATGGCACCGGTGCCGACGTAAACGGTAGTAACCAGACCAAATAAGAACGAAAGTTTCGGTGCCGCCCCTGCTGTAGTCACGTCTGTATTTTGACAGACTGATCGCTCTTTATGTCATGATCGATGAAGCATGTCCGCTCGCGGATACTGTTCTGTGTACACCGAGAGCAGCTGTGAGTGAAGAGAACAAGCCCGACCGTCTCGAGGAGCGCGCACACGAGTGCTCAACACTCGCTTACGTTCGCAGTTTCACAGACTGATCGCTCTTTATGTCAGACTATTTTTGAACACCAATGCAATGCATTTCTTTTTGCGAATGACACGCGATCTAGCAGTATTGTCACGCATGTATTAGGCACGTGTAGGCTTACGATGAGGCAGCGGCCGTCAGCTGTTAGTGCTGCCTTTACGCACGGCGGTGGAGACAAACCCAAAAAACACGCAGCGGGACACGGCGGCCCGGTGATATGGAAACGTTTAACAAGGAACTTCATTAAGACACACTTAAAATAACGATCTCTGCCCATACAAAAAGCTCTGACTTGGATAACTGTATGGAGCGATCTCTGTATAAAACCATCCGGTATGGCATGTGTCTGATGACGGGCCGTTATATTAATAATAAACAGCGCACTGCACATTAGAACAGCATGTATATTAAAGATCTCGGATCCTTCCTGAGAAGGCAAACATGACAATTTTTCTGCACAAAAAGGGTTAATTTGACAAAGTTAATAGATGTGGTCTTATCTTTACAGAAGACTACTTCGTATTTTTTATGTCAGTTGAATTTTGTTTCAAGTTAAATGCAAATGAGCACTGTTAATATTCCAAAAGGCTAACGCTCTTCCTTGACTGTTTTCAGTCTGTGGTTCTCATTGGGTGTACTTATTCCCTTACTGTAGATCTTTCTTATCAAAATTATTACTTTTAGCTAAAGTTTTATTTTAAGATTAGATTACCTGGTAGTCTCCACATTAATCTCCATTATTATATTATTTGTAATATGGAAATTGAAAGCAGCCTAAATGTGGTAGAAAGAAAAGGAAATGTGCGGTGTTGATCATATGTGATAGATAAGGGGTCGCTATTGGATGCAGACAGTATGAGATTCGGACCTTTGCTGTAAGAAAATGTTGTCAACTGGACCCATTTAAATTTTAGTTGAAGACCCCTCGGTCAGACCAGGAATAATTCAATTGTAGTTCAAGGATGATGTTGTGGATGACGGTATGAAGAAGAGAACTGTGAAATGCAGGTCTTTTTAAATGTAGAAACTGGGTTAGATCATGTGATGTTTGAATGACTTGACTTGTGACTTGCTTGATTCTCTCCACAGTGACTTGGACTTGCTTGAGACTTGAAGGTTATTACTTGAGACTTGCTTGTGACTTGCACATTAGTGACTTACCCCCACCTCTGATAGGGAGTGAATAGTTGAACTCATAATGTAAGAATAATGTTGAATATTTAGAAATTTGAATGATTTTGTTTGTTGAAATATTTCTAGAAAGACATGAAAAATGTTTTAAAGGTGTGAAATAATCCTTTAATGGGCAGAATGAGTCACCCATCCTTAACCATATTCACTTTTAGCAACTTGTTTATGAATATAGTTTCTTTGTTTTCAGCTTGAAGTATTTTTGAATGTTTGAATTTAGCATTATATCATATTTCCTGATTCTTATACTGCTTAAAGTTTTGAGCTGTTTTGTAATTTTATTAAATATTGGACCGAATTAATCAAATACGTTTCAACTTTGTTTCTGTGGAACAGATAAAACCGAGACATCTGTTTTTCACATGCATTTTATTATCAGAGTTATTAAGGCTTCAGCAAACAATGATGTGCTTTTTCTGTTTGTCATAACACAGAATACATGCAGTTGAGAGAATATATTAGGTTTTATCTCTAAACATTTGATTTGTGAATATGTTGTGTAATAAATGCAGAGCCCTGTTTTCATATTGAATTTCTCCTATCACCCTAACACCTGTGGCTTTGGAACGGTGAGGAGTTTTTTTTTATACATTGACCTATCTGTACAATGGAAGGGAATCACATTATGTAGATTGAAAGAAAATACCTGTAAACAAATTAACGGCCTTGCTTTTCTTTTTAATTTAGAGGAATTACTTTTTTTATTTTTATTGACGTAAGTAACAAAGACCGACAGTTTGGGATGATTCTGGCTTAAAGGTGTGTGTGTGTGTGTGTGTGTGTGTGTGTGTGTGTGTGTGTGTGTGTGTGTGTGTGTGTGTGTGTGTGTGAGAAACCAATTTAAAACGTCCAGAGAAAAGCCAGTTATTAACCCGACGCCAAAGAGCTGTCTGTCCTCTCTCCTCTAGACAGCAGTTTAAGAAGCGGATTAGAGACACTGACATTTTTCCTTTTTGAAATGCTCCAGTAATAAGCTGAGACACTGCAGGTGAACAGGGTCAGATGTTTAACTTATAGATATCACCATTAAACTTTGCCTTTTGATTACTGACATTAAAACAATAATTCTTTGTATTACAATTGTTCTTTATATCCTATAGTATATATATATATCTATCTATCCCCCCCCTCTCTCTCTCTGTCTGTCTGTCTGTCTGTCTATCTATCTATCTCTTTCTCTTTGTCTGTCTGTCTATCTATCTATCTATCTATCTATCTATCTATCTATCTATCTATCTATCTATCTATCTATCTATCTATCTATCTATCTATCTATCTATCTATCTATCTATCTATCTATCTATCTATCTATCTATCTATCTATCTATCTGTCTGTCTGTCTGTCTGTCTGTCTGTCTGTCTATCTATCTATCTATCTATCTATCTATCTATCTATCTATCTGTCTATCTGTCTCTGTCTCTGTCTCTGTCTGTTTGTCTGTCTGGACAAAAGCGATAGTGTTTTTACCACGCCAGCTGTTGGGCTGACAAAGCCAATAAGAAAAACTCAATAAAAATAGCAGTCTTTGCACTGCTGGTCTCATTTGCTATTACATTGCCATTTATGATCATCAGAGGAAAAATTCGACTGTTTCAGAAACATTCAAAAGTTCCTCGTAGCACCTTTAATTTGGTTAATTTAACTGATCATAAAAACTTGACCGCTAAAGCCAGTAGCAGTTAAACTAGACATCTCTCTAAAACCTTTAAACTAGGATTTGTTGCCTGAAAGCTTCTCCGGTCGGATCCTCTTCCTCAGACACAATTTCACGCTTGAGAAATTGTCACATTTTAAATTAAGTTTTGGCTCTTGGCTTTAGTTGGGGAGCTGCAGTGGCATTGAGTGTCCAACGGGAGCCGTCAAAATATGTTTCTGATGATTTATTTTTTTTTACTTTTTATTTATCAGTTTTTGACACAACCACAGACGAACAAACATTTAGTGTGTATAGAAAAGAGGCAAAAAAAAAGAAATAATTATAATTTAAGATAAATAAATAATAATTAATTTTGGATAAATACAAATAAGTGAAACAAGCTAAGCAAGAATAAGAAGCACCTACATGTGAACATTTACAATACTTGCTCACCCATTTCCTTTATGCTTCAAATAATGTGAACACAAATAAAAACTCTAATACAACATGGGCTTAAGCCTACATAAGAAACACACTCACATCCAGACCTATCTACAGTACATTCTCTTCACCTAATATTTTAAAATTTCAAGAAAGAAAGAAAAATTTATAATAATAATAATAATAATAATAATAATAATAATAATAATAATAAATGTATTTAAAAATAAATGTAAATACATGAGTTCAGCTGATTGTGTATGAAGGACAAACTCTTTCTCATTTTAACTTTATAAGAGTAATTAAGTTAAATAGGCTTTATAGAAAATAACTATATTGTCTGTCAGTCACGTCATCTTCATTGCAGCCATTCCACATCGCTGTCTAAATGTTTCATGTCTAACCTTTAATCTTGATGTATTTTCTTTGTTTTTACTATCTCTTAAATGCAATATCTAATGTCTAATCTTGATGTATTTCATGGCCCTGTAAAGCACTTTGAATGGCTTGGTGTCTGAATTGTGCTATAGAGATAAACCTGCCTTGCCTTGCCTTGCCTTGCATTGCATTGCCTCTTTAACACTGAATTATAAATCTTGTTTTTCTTTCATAAGGCTGCAAGTTTCACATATTTTTATTCAACAAAGAAACACATTTCCACAGACCCTGAACTCATCCAGGAAGCTATTTTCCTTTTAAAGTGAAGGTCTATTTGAGCTCAAAACTGGTTTTCAGTGTTTTGTTGTAGCAGGGAAAGAGAGAGAGAGAGGAGGAAGAGAGAGGGAGAGGGAATGAGGGAGAGGGGAGAGAGGAAGAGAGAGAGGGAGAGAAGAGACAGAAGTCCCTTTTACACAGCCAGTGAAAGCCGGCAATATGCCGGAATTTCGGCCCTCCGCCCTGCTGTATAAATGCGACGGTTGCGGAACAGGGGGAAGAAAGGTGCGAGAGATTGCGTACATTGTGAAATTGCATATTTATTTTATTACATTTTGCAGAAAGTTTCAAACAGTATTTTCTTCAGTTTTACTTGTTTATTATTTGAATCTCTCAGTGTTGTTAAAATTGATATTAAATATCCATTTGTCTAAATATGTTAAAAAAGACACATGTTTTCAAAGGGTGTACTCATTTCTTCACATGATTGTATGTTGTTCATTGCCTTATTTATGAGACATTTTCATGTTAATAAGACCTGTAGGCCATAGAAATTATTTTTCATTCATGGAATGAAAAATCCATAATCTTTTCTCCAAAAACGTTGGACACTAATAGGTTGTTAAAACGTCTAGATGTTTGGTTTTTGAAGAGATGCATATTTACCCATAATTACTTAGATATTGCCACATTTACATGGGCCTATTAGTTAAAACATTCTGGGGAAAATAATATAGCCAAAAGAATAGCTCCAAAGTCAATAATCAACTGGCAAAGTTTCATGATGTCTATAAGATAACATTATATCCCGTTCACCTGCAGTGTCTCGACTTTGACCACTGGGTGGTAGTAATGCGCTCAGCAACGTCTACACTGCCGGAAGTCTATATCAAGGAGAAGAAGAATCTGGTTAGGAACTGCGCATGCGCGGTCTTTTCTCACAACACTGGAAGATTCAGCAGACAACACAAGCCTCTTCACCGTCTCATCTTTATTTATCAGGTTGGTAATGTTTCTAAACCTCACCGTGATTGTTGTAGTTTGTTAACGAAAGTTGAGAGATCGTTTTAGTTTAAGGTAATATAGTGAAATGAGTGGAGTTTGTCTTACTTTAACAGAAGTTTAGCTGCAAAGAAACAAACATGGCGCCGACTCCCGCGTAAACTGTTTACTGTTATGGCTCTTTCCCGCTACATTGTACCGTCTACTCGCCTCTGGTACAGGTACTGTTGTATAGGTGGTTTTCTATCACAAGATGGTGGTCGTTATTATCTTTCAAACTCCCAGCAGGACATGTAGCCTACAGTATTAGCCTCAGCTTGCCTTACACACAGCACAGTCTCAGAGCTACACCGCCCATATCTGGAGTGAACTTTTACTAAAGACTCCTGCTCTTCCAAACGTTATCACTTACAACAATGTATCTATCGTATTAGTTGGCATGTTACGGGTCCCGAGCATAGATAGTAAATAATATGGATGTAGCATCCGAGCTGACCTCAGTTAGTCACACGGCATCCAATAATCCTGGTTTGTGCGCGTCGCCATCTTGTGAGATTTTTACTCCGCCTCACGTGGGGAGAGGGAGATAGCTGACGTATACCTCCGAGGCAAAGTGAGGGACAATGGGCGGAGAGACACGTAACAATAATTGTGGAATACGATCATTGTTCCAAAATGATATAGTCTCTGTCCCATATGTAGTTGCCTACTGGAATAATTGTGACCTTATCTGACCTTAATTGGAAGAAAATCTGGACTTTACCATCTAAATGTTTGATCACTAACAAAATGAAAGAGGTATATTTTAAGATTATACACCGTTACTATCCATCTAAACTATTTTTTCAAAGATTTAAATTAGATATAGATGTCAACTGCTCATTGTGTAATATGTACCCTGAAGATGTAACACATTTATTTTTGAGCTGTTTCCATTCAAATCATTTTTGGAAAGATATTTGCACTTTTATCACTCGTTTCATTGGCCCCAAGTTTTCCCTTTGTATTGAACATGTATTGTTTGGTCTCTTCAATTACACCTCTAGTCAAGCAAACCAATATTTTATTATAAACCTTATTATTTTATCTAAATGGCATATTCATTAATGTAAATGCTCCAATCAGAAACCGCTTTTTGTTGTTTGAGAAAGAAACCAAACAATACATGAGGAATATTCTATGTTCTAGAAATGGGAAAGCTATTAAAACACAGTGTGTGTGCTCTTTATAATATTTTTATTTCATTTAATGCTGCTTTTTGTATTTTTGTGACTGTATTTAGTATGTCTGCCATTTCTGTACACCCTGGCTGTTGTTGTATTGCTAATTGTCAAATGTATATATAAAAATTTTTAAAAAACGGGCGAAGAGCTGTCACTCAAGAGATCGCGCCAATACATTTTACCCTCCAAAAGAATAAAAACTAGCCTGCTAGAAAAAAATTCACCCCCCTCAGTGTTGTCATGGAGATATGACCTAAACATACAGACTAAAATGGTTTTGTGGACCAGGCTGTAAATAGGTTTAATACGACTTTGAAAACGGCCTGTCAAAGAAAAATTGCTCAGTCTTGGTTCCACCCCCAGTGGCCACCGGACAGTACTACAATTTGTCACTTCCTTGTTGGATGCTGGTAAAAATCGCTGAGGTTGGGGCTTGGTCCCGAGTCATGGCGCCCGTGGACAGATGTATAGATAACTGAATTATCAGAAAACCATGATGACACGACAGACGTGGTTTGTCTTCACAGAATCCTCTTCCGCTCTCTTTATTCACGTTCTTTACTGTTTAACTTCACACTGTCCATGTATTTAAACCAGGATCATATTACTGTGTACTTATTGTCTCTCTAGACAGATTTTAGATGTTCTTTAAACACACAAATATTCTCAATCCAAAAACACATACATTTTGTCACAGTGTTCCTCTTTTATCTAATGTCTTTTCCAAATATTTAGTCAATAGTGCAGCTTTAATTCTCTTAAGATCACGTAATTGTTTACTGGACTTGTATATTTCACAGTATGTTGTTAATAAACTTTAACTAACATTTTAAACATACACATGTTCTTACCATGTTTAACTTCATGAATTTACATATTTTAAATCAGCTACTCAAGAACTTCAGCTTGTCTTAACCCGTTTTTAAACTGTATACAGTGCTTTACAAAATCAATACACGTTTAAACACTCTACAAGAAGTCAAGGAGTGAGCCTCAAACGTTCCAAACACTGTTCCTGCGGTGGACATGGGGATATTAAAACAGGCTCCAGTGTCAGTAAACCATAACCGACAGTGTGAGCTAAAGAATGAAAAATAACAAGCAGACATATGCTGGACTGAAACTTACTGTTTTAGAAATATATTGTTAATTCATCTATCATATTAGTGTAGTCAAGGGTGAACTACTAAGCTACGTTTGTCTAGTTTGACCACGCCAACTGTATTCCAGCATGGAACAGCCCCTTGGCCACGGCACACCTGGGAGAGGTGTGCCGTGGCCAAAGTACAGATGCTAATGAGATGACACGCGCACAAGCAAGCACACAGACGGCGTTCCTGACGTGAATTTATCTCCCAGGTGTGCCGTGGCCAAGGGGCTGTTCCGTGCTGGAATACAAGTTGGCGTGGTCACACTAGCCAAACGTTCTAGACTTTAGTATGCAAATGAGCTTTGGCACGGGGCCGCGGCCCTAGTGTGAGTGGCCCTAATAAAAGAGGGAGAGAGCTAAATAGGTGAGCGCAGAGAGCAAAGCAAAACGGTTTTCGTGTTTACTCACGTTCGTCAGATGATTTTTTTCCTCCCGTCAGCTAACTGCCTTTACGCATGGCGGTGGAGACGCACCCAAAACAACACACTGTGATAAGGAAACAGTAGCCTACACTAAGGTTTAACAAGAAACTTTATAAAGACACTTAAAAAAACGATCTCTGACAATACAAAAAGTTCTGACTTGGATTTGATGGAGCAATCGATGTGTATAAAACCATCCGGTACGTATGGTCTGATGACGGGCCGTTATATTAATAATAAACAGCGTGCTGCACAAATATGAGACTGTCCACCGCGACCTATTAGGTCAAGGCTGCATTTTAAAAAAACAATAGCTTAAGGATTCTCGTTGCTCTAATGTGGAAGTGGAATATATGATGCAAATTTGGCCGGATGAAAATATTCACAAACAGTCGTATAGCCTACAAGTAGACTACGCTCCAAATCCTAAACGCGCACGGTGACGTAGGCAAGGTGCAATCGTGCCCAGGCCACGAGCAGTGTGACCACGGGCCAGTGGGGGGAGTAGGGAGGGGGGAATCGTGCTGAATCTTCCTGCAGCACGGAACAGGCAAACGGCCCTAGTGTGAGTGCGCTTTCAGACAAGCCTATTGTCTTCCTCCTTACCTTGTTAACATATCAAAACCAACTACTTAGTTAGAGCTCACTCAAAGCACAAATAAACAACTGCCCTTCAGAAAAACAAGCCCAAGAAACGCGACCCCAGACGTGCTAAGTAAAAGTAACTTGTTTATTTCAAATTCATTATGGGGAATGGCTGATAGGGCTCTTCTCTCTCAACATTTACAGAAGTGGATTCAGCAGCACTGGCTGTCACAATGGACTAGAGCAGGGGTTTTCAAAGTGTGAGAGAGTGAGCCCCCCCCTCAGAGAACAAATTAAAAATGATATTTAAAACACATTCTAAACATATTTCTGAAACATTCTAAACATCTTTGTGCTTCTTAAACAATTGTTTTAGACATTTTAACATCTTTATCTGAGTATGTTTTTGTTCTGCTTTCTTGAAATACATTTGAACATCTTAAACCAGTGTTTTAATCCTGCTTCCTTTAAGCATGGTGTTGTGAAAATAATGCAACAGGAATAGCTTGAAGGACGGAGTTTCCAGTCAAGATGTTTAGTTAATAAAGTGATATTTATTTCACTCAAAAGCAGAGTAGATGTCTCGTACAGTTAAACGTGCACGGACCTAAGAGTGAGTGTTCAACCTGGTTGAGCTCTCAGAAAAAGGCGCTTAAACAGAGTGCGCGGAAGCATATGTAGGATTCCCCTTGTGGGGTCCTATTGGTCAAAGTCAAATGATGCAGACGGGACATATTCTACTGTACGCGGTCTGGTTGGAGCACTGGGTATTTCCACCCAAACTGGCTCAAAATAGTAGCCAGTGGAGAACCAGACCCTCCTAGCGGGGTCCGGGGGTATGCCCCCCGGGAGATTTTTTTTCACCTTTTTAAAGTGAAATGCATGAATCTGGTAGCCTGGAAATCCTGACCCTGATATCTTGAACGATAGAGGGTCTGGCGACGATCAATATAATTCCCAACTCAAGGGGCGGCAACAGAGCCGGCACGAACACACCCTTTTTAAATACCACTACATGCATTGGATAGCCCTACGACCAATCAGAGCAATGAACACGGTGACGCGTTTACAGCGACGGAAACAAGTGTTTGTTGCCCATGGTTTGTTGTGAAAAAGAGCTTGTATGTAGAATACTTTGATCGTTATGGAGAGACATCTTTCTTGCTAACGAACGATGTGAGTGCCGTCTTCTGTTCATCTTTCAAAGAAAAAGCTAAGTCCAAGTCCTTTAGCGTTGAGGCCAAAGCTGTTTCGAACAACGCATCCGCATCCATCATTGTTATTGTTATCATATGTTGTTTGTTTACCATCAGGACTTATAGTCGCAGCATGTGTCGTCATCCGGTTACGTCCGCCCCAGAGCACCATACATAGGGCTGGTCCGCCCATATTAGATAGAACCAATTGAAACGTTATACCAGATTTCTGGTAGTCTTGATAAGCTTCAACGGAGTGTCTCCAGACCAACACGCGCAGCAAATTTAATTTGCCAGCGCCTAGTGGCAGGTCTGGGAATGCCAGGCTATGAATCTGGTGCACTTTAAGAGGAAAATTAAGAGGCTAAATCTGAGGAATTTTGTGTGAACAAATAATTTGGAGAGGAGTGGAATGGGGTCGGATGAATTAGAAGCTATTGAAGAAAGACACATGGATCTTCCATAAAAATATTAATTTAAAATAAAATATTATGCAGGGTCCTCTGGGTTGGGCTTGGTGCTCTTTTTCTTTAACAAGACATATTTCTATGTAATATAGTGAATGCATTTAAATGCAGTGAGAGGAACGAAGCAGAAGAACTCTTGTCCAGCTATCTTTATTTCCACAGGCAAGGACAATGGACTAGAGAATCCTCCTTTGCAGTGAGTGAGTGTTGTTGTTGGTAGTAGCCTCTGTAGTTGATTCGGTAATGTTAAAGGTTTGTTCCCCCTGCAACACTGCTGATCACTGAATGATGTTGATGGTTGATTTAAGAACGTTGCTCACTACCTAGCAGCACATGCTATCAAACAGCGCTAGCACACTAGTTGGTTTAGCTTACATTAGCTAATCATTGTCACCTTTTCTTTACAGGTCTGTGGTCTGACCAAACGTCTGTGAGCTCGACACACAAACATCGTCTCTGGTTACTATCTGCTGCCACCGAGGAAGAACCATGAGTTCTCCACAAACGGTGACTATACACTTTATGTTACTATGGTGTTATTATGACATTATTATGATTATTTCTTCTGGTTTTAGCCTGTTAAAGTGTTTCTTTGTATCCAAGTGTTGAGGAAGCCGTAAAAATATTGTGAAATGCCTGTTGAATCTATAAAAGAAAATCTTCTTCCAAAAATAAAAATTGTTCGTCCAAAGAACAAAATAAATTCCTCTATTCTTGAGTCTTACGAACAGTTTGCACCTTGTGGTGAACCCTCTGTATTTGCTCTCTTGGAGTCTTCTCTTTATGGTAGACTTGGATAATGACATGCCTACCTCCTGGAGACTGCTCTTCACTTGGCTGGATGTTGTGAAGGGGTTTTTCATTAAAGCCACAACGAGTAACATTTTAATATCTTTAAAACAGCCTCTGATAATCATAAATTATCTTTATAATGACATGCCTACCTCCTGGAGACTGCTCTTCACTTGGCTGGATGTTGTGAAGGGGTTTTTCATTAAAGCCACAACGAGTAACATTTTAATATCTTTAAAACAGCCTCTGATAATCATAAATTATCTTTGTGCAAACAAGACCATCAGTGCAAAGAAAGACGTTTTTATATAGTTTTTATTACTGCATTTGGTCTGGTCGCACACCCAGTCCGATTTTCGGTTTGCGCATGCAGGCTGTATGGTCACATATCCGTATTGGTCGCAGATTTCAGTGTAGCAGCAACGCAATTTGAGAGGCCTATCCCCCAGGTGAGGGAAGGGGAGCGGAAGCCTTGTTTGAGTTGTTTGTCATCATAATGACTGATAACGGGGGTGAACCATCAAAAAAGAAAAGAAAATGCAATGACGAAAAGCTAAAAGGGAGAGTGATATAGGCTACGGGCGGGACAAGGGCGTTGCCAAGCAACTAGACTGCAGTGTTTACTCCTAAATGAATGAGCGGTACTAAAACAAAGTTTACTCATCAGATGACCATTATTCATCTGAAATAGTCATTATTTACAACAACATAAACACATTACCTCATCGTGATCCGTACTAACTGCCGTCTCTCGCTTTATATGAGGACACAGAATCTTTCGGCTCCGTGAGAGTAGTTAGGTGACACTGCATCAACTCATTGCAATCAGGTGTGTGTGGCACTGACTGGCATTAGTTGGATGTAGTGTCACTAACCACTCTCACGGAGCCAAAAAGAGTCCGGTGCCCTCACACTATCAACACACGGACATGCACTATATTGCGTCCTAAACATTTGACACTCTCACGGCCGGCACGCACTAGAAAACAGCTTTACGTCAGCTGTCGTCATAAAAAAATACTACCGCTTTTGTCCAAAGGGGCCGCCAACTGATAAAGATACTCGTAGTGGCTTTAATGTGGAAAGGATCCTGCGATCATCCACCACTGTTCTTCCTTGGACGTCCAGGCCTTATTGTGTTGCTGAGCTCACCAGTTCGAGTTTTTTATTCCTCAGAATGTACCACACTGTTGATTTGGCCACTCCTAATGTTTCTGCTATCTCTCTGATGGCTTTCTTAGTTTTTCCAGCCTAACGATGGCCTGTTTCACTTGCATTGAGAGCTCCTTTGAACGCATGTTGTAGGTTCCCAGCAACAGCTTCCAAATGCAAATGCCACTCCTGGAATCAACTCGAGACCCTTTACCTGCTTAATGGATGATGAAACAACGAAGGAATAGCCCACACCTGTCCACGAAACAGCTTTTGAGTCAATTGTCCAATTACTTTTGGTCCCCTGAAAAACAGAGGGATGCATATTAAAGAGTTGTAATTCCTTAACCCTTCCTCCAATTTAGATGTGAACCCTTAAATTAAAGCTGAAAGTCTTTAAGCCCATATTCATTATATAACTAACATGAACATTTTTTAGTAATTGGGTAAAATAACAACTTGTTTCAGGGTCCAAATATATATGGACCTAACTGTATCTATAGCTAGTGGTAATTGTTACAACTCGTCAAGCTCCCTGTTCTCTGGTGCCTTCTGTGTGATGACTGGCCCCACCCTAATGTGTGTGACCTGTGTCTCCAATGTATTTGAGTATTAAAGTCCTTGTCTTCTTTTCATCTGTTGTAAAATCCTAACGATTCCCATCCCTACTGCCGACCCTGACTGCACATCTCTGCCTCACTCATACTCTGTCTTTGTATCTCTGTCTGTCTGTCGCTACAGAAACAAAAAGGAACAAAGAAACCTAAACCTCACCGCTGTCAACAGTGTAAGAAAGAGTTCATATCAAGGTCAGACCTAACGATTCATCAGAGAATCCACACTGGAGAGAAGCCGTACAGCTGTGACCAATGTGGGACAACCTTCACTACATCAGGACACCTCAAACGCCACCAACGTATTCACACTGGAGAGAAGCCGTACAGCTGTGACCAGTGTGGGACAACCTTCTCTCAATCAGGGCACCTCAAACTCCACGAACTTATTCACACTGGAGAGAAGTCATACAGCTGTGACCAGTGTGGGACAACCTTCACTACATCAGGAAACCTCAAAAGACACCAAGGTATTCACACTGGAGAGAAGCCGTACAGCTGTGACCAGTGTGGCAAAACCTTTGCTCGATTAGGATCCCTCAAACTCCACCAGCGTATTCACACTGGAGAGAAGCCGTACAGCTGTGAGGCCTGTGGCCAGAGATTCACCCGGCTAGGTGATTACAATACTCACAGAAACATCCACACAAAGGAAGAAATCTACCCATGTCAGGAATGTGGGAAAGTCCTCAGTTCCTACCACTCATACCGATATCATGAGCGTATCCACTCTGGAGTCAAAGAGTACCAATGTCAAAACTGTGACAAACGGTTCTACACATCTTTTCAACTCTCACAGCATGAGAGAATCCACACTGGACTCAAAGAGTACCAATGTCAACACTGTGACAAACGGTTCTACTCATCATCTAATCTCTCAGTGCATGAGAGAATCCATACTGGACACAAACCGTACTGTTGTGACAAATGTATGAAAAGCTTCAGCCAAAACTCTCACCTGAAGAAACACAAGTGTGTTTAAACGATCAGTTATTATCAGAGTTATTAAGGCATCAGCAAACCATTATATAGTCTTTCTGTGTGTCATAGATCAAAACATGTAGGTGAGAGAATATAGTAGTTTATTTTCTCAGCATATGATGTGTATTGGGGGGAGGGGTGGAGGTTTTCAGAAAGAGGGAGGGTGAGAAAAGAAGAGTTTTTTTTTGATACTTTGGCAGTCTCTAGGCAGGGCTGTACAGTGCGACAGTTTTGATCATGAATATTAGGGGTGTACATGTGTAACCGTTTAGTAAATCATAACCGTTTAGGAAAAATCAATAAACGAAAACCGCTTTTAATAATTTATTTCTTCAAATTTAAAATTTTCTTTTTTTCAAAGTTTTTAAATATGTTCCGGAGACACGCATTTATTGATTTTACATCACTAATAAACTAATTGGGGAGGATAAAAGCTAGTCTGCCAAATCTGTCTGTCCCTCGGCGTGTGTGAGTGTGTGTATCGGCGTACACACACACACAGGGAGACGCCGTGCTCGAGCTCGAGTCACAGCCACGGACGAGTGATGAAAGATAACCTAAAGATTAAAGTTACCCGGTTGACGTGAACTACGCGCGCAAGTAGCCCGAACTTTATAACACCTGTTCAACCTGCATAAACGTGGACATGTAGAAAGTGATAGGCTATATTAATCAGGTAATTAATAAACTGCGACTATGACGGCGAACACGTGAGGCGAATGTCAACTGTGTGTTTACAGGCGAATGAACGCGTATGTGTGTGCGCCTACAAGACGGTGGGCGCACGAGGACAATGACATCACGGTTAACCGTGTACACGAAAGAAAATCCGTTGTGTACACACGGCTAGACAATTTTTGTAAACGTTCACACCCCTAGTGAATAGATAATGTAATAAATGCAGATCCCTGTTTTCATGTGAAATTCCACCTATCAATGAGTATAACAATATTCTGTTGTAGACCCTCATTCATCTGAGTAAACTCATTTCCAAGACTTAATCTGATCTCATCAGAATCATTCTTTTACATTTTGTTGAGGTATGTCTTGTCAAATGTTATGTTGTTTATGTAGATTTTGAAATGTGTTTTAACAGCTCTGCATGCAGTTGTCTTTTTATTGTTCGAAACCATTTATTTTATTTGTTGTTTTGAATCAATTTAAAGTTGTAATCAATAATGCAAATGTTTATTCTAATGAACTCTTTTATTTAGAAAATTAATTTCCTGTTTTAAATGCGTGTGAATGCGGCAAAGCTGATGCTGAACTGGATAGCTGGATGAGTATGAATGAACTTTCTGAAAAACTGAAAGAGTCCTTTGATTGGCTTGGAGCTAAACTACATTGCTAGCTTGGATTGATATAAATCAGCTGGTGGAGTATGAAAGGGAGTGAATAGTTAAACTGTATTAATGTAACAATGATGATGAATATTTAGAAATTTGAATCATTTTGTTAGTTGAAATATTTGAGGAAAGACATGAAAAATGTTTTAAAAAGTGTGAAATAATCCTTTAATGGGCAGAATGAGTCACCCATCCTAAATTTTATTCACTTTTAGCAACTTGTTTATGAATTTAGTTTCTTTGTTTTCCAGCTTGAAGTATTTTTGAATGTTTGAATTGAACATTATATCATGTTATCTCCAGATTCTTATACTGCTTAAAGTTTTGAGCTGTTTCTGCATTTTATTAAATATTGGACTGAATAAATCAAATACATTTCAGCTTTGTTTCTGTGGAACAGATAAAACAGACACATCTGTTTTTCACATGCATTTTATTATCAGAGTTATTAAAACATCAGCAAACAATGATGTGCTTTTTCTGTTTGTCATAACACAAAATACATGCAGTTGAGAGAATATATTAGGTTTTTATCTCTAAACATTTGATTTGTGAATATGTTGTGTAATAAATGCAGAGCCCTGTTTTC
This sequence comes from Hyperoplus immaculatus, assembly GCA_949357725.1. Lineage (NCBI taxonomy): Eukaryota > Metazoa > Chordata > Actinopteri > Uranoscopiformes > Ammodytidae > Hyperoplus > Hyperoplus immaculatus. The sequence goes on from OX442350.1 coordinate 37,942,475, forward strand.
ATATTGAATTTCTCCTATCACCCTAACACCTGTGGCTTTGGAACGGTGAGGAGTTTGAAAATGGACACTTGGACATGTGGCGGGGAGACGGGGGATCGAACCTCCGAACCTACACTCCAGTGGATGACCGCCCTACCCGCTTTGCCACTGCGGCCCCTGTATGATTTTATACAAGGGAATCACATTATGTAGATTGAAAGAAATTAACGGCCTTGCTTTTCTTCTTAATTTAGAGGAATTACTTTTTTTTTTTATTGACGTAAGTAACAAAGACCGACAGTTTGGGATGATTCTGGCTTAAAGGTGTGTGTGTGTGTGTGTGTGTGTGTGAGAGAAACCAATATAAAACGTCCAGAGAAAAGCCAGTTATTAACCCGAAGCCAAAGAGCTGTCTGTCTGTCTGTATGTCTGTCCTCTAGACAGCAGTTTAAGAAGCAGATTAGAGACACTGACATTTTTCCTTTTTGAAATGCTCCAGTAATAAGCTGAGACACTGCAGGTGAACAGGGTCAGATGTTTAACTTATAGATATCACCATTAAACTTTGCCTTTTGATTACTGACATTAAAACAATAATTCTTTGTATTAGAATTGTTCTTTATATCCTATAGTATATATATATCTATCTATCCCCCCCTCTCTCTCTCTCTCTGTCTGTCTGTCTGTCTGTCTGTCTATCTATCTATCTCTTTCTCTTTGTCTGTCTGTCTGTCTGTCTGTCTGTCTGTCCGTCTATCTATCTATCTATCTATCTATCTATCTATCTATCTATCTATCTATCTATCTATCTATCTATCTATCTATCTATCTATCTATCTATCTATCTATCTATCTATCTATCTATCTATCTATCTATCTCTGTCTCTGTCTCTGTCTCTGTCTCTGTCTCTGTCTGTTTGTCTGTCTGGACAAAAGCGGTAGTGTTTTTACCACGCCAGCTTTTGGGCTGACAAAGCCAATAAAAAAACTCAATAAAAATAGCATTCTTTGCACTGCTGGTCTTATTTGCTATTACATGCAATTTATGATCATCAGAGGAAAAATTAGACTGTTTCAGAAACATTTAAAAGTTCTTCATAGCTACTTTAATATGGTTAATTTAACTGATCATAAAAACTTGAAAGCTAAAGCCAGTAGCAGTTAAACTAGACATCTCTCTAAAACCTTTAAACTAGGATTTGTTGCCTGAAAGCTTCTCCGGTTGGATCCTCTTCCTCAGACACAATTTCACGCTTGAGAAATTGTCACATTTTAAATTAAGTTTTGGCTCTTGGCTTTAGTTGGGGAGCTGCAGTGGCCTTGAGTGTCCAACGGGAGCCGTCAAAATATGTTTCTGATGATTTCTTTTTAAACGTTTTATTTATCAGTTTTTGACACAACCACAGACGAACATACATTTAGTGTGGATAGAAAAGAGGCAAAAAAAAAAAAATAATTATAATTTAAGATGAATAAAAAGAATTAATTTTGGATAAATAAAAATAAGTGAAACAAGCTAAGCAAGAATAAGAAGCACCTACATGTGAACATTTACAATACTTGCTCACCCATTTCCTTTATGCTTCAAATAATGTGAACACAAATAAAAACTCTAACACAACATGGGCTTAAGCCTACATAAGAAACACACTCACATCCAGACCTATCTACAGTACATTCTCTTCACCTAATGTTTTCAAATTTCAAGAAAGAAAGAAAAAAAAAGGATAACAATAACAACAATAATAATAACAACAACTCCAACAACAACAACAACAAAAAACAACAACAACAACAATAATAATAATAATAATAATAATAATAATAATAATAATAATAATAATAATAATAATAATAATAATAATAAATGTATTTAAAAATAAATGTAAATACAGTTCAGCTGATTGTGTATGATGGACAAACTGTTTCTCATTTTAACTTTATAAGAGTAATTCAGTTAAATAGGCTTTATAGAAAATAACTATATTGTCTGTCAGTCACGTCATCTTCATTGCAGCCATTCCACATCGCTGTCTAAATGTTTCATGTGTAACCTTTAATCTTGATGTATTGTCTTTGTTTTCACTATCTCTTAAATGCAATATCTAATGTCTAATCTTGATGTATTTCATGGCCCTGTAAAGCACTTTGAATGGCTTGGTGTCTGACTTGTGCTATAGAGATAAACCTGCCTTGCCTTGCCTTGCATTGCCTCCTTAACACTGAATTATAAATCTTGTTTTTCTTTCATAAGGCTGCAGGTTTCACATATTTTTATTCAACAAAGAAACACATTTCCACAGACCCTGAACTCACCCAGGAAGCTATTTTCCTTTTAAAGTGAAGGTCTATTTGAGCTCAAAACTGGTTTTCAGTGTTTTGTTGTAGCAGGGAAAGAGAGAGAGGGAGGAGGAAGAGAGAGGGAAAGGGAATGAGGGAGAGGGGAGAGAGGAAGAGAGAGAGGGAGAGAGAGACAGAAGCCCCTTTTACACAGCCAGGTAAAGCCGGCAATATGCCGGAATTTCGGCCCTCCGCCCTGCTGTATAAATGCGACGGTTGCGGAACAGGGGAAGAAAGGTGCGAGAGATTGCGTACATTGTGAAATTGCATATTTATTTTATTACATTTTGCAGAAAGTTTCAAACAGTATTTTCTTCAGTTTTACTTGTTTATTATTTGAATCTCTCAGTGTTGTTAAAATTGATATTAAATATCCATTTGGCCCTAGTAATTATTTTTCATTTATGGAATGAAAAATCCCAAATCTTTTTTCCAAAATATTTGGATGCTAATAGGTTGTTTAAAATATCTGAATTTTTGGTTTTTCTATATTTACCCATAATTGGTTAGATATTGCCAATTTGCATAGGCCTATTTGTTAAACCATTCTGGGGAAAATACAATAATATAGCCAAAAGAATAGCTCCAATGTCAGTAATCAACTGGCAAAGTTTCATGGTATCTATAAGATAACATTATACCTGCAGTGTCTCGACTTTGACCACTGGGTGGTAGTAATGCGCTCAGTGTCTACACTGACGGAAGTCTATATCAAGGAGAAGAAGAATCTGGTTAGGATCTGCGCATGCGCGGTCTTTTCTCACAACACTGGAAGATTCAGCAGACGACACAAGCCTCTTCGCCGTCTCATCTTTATTTATCAGGTTGGTAATGTTTCTAAACCTCACCGTGATTGTTTTAGTTTGTTGACGAATGTTGAGAGATCGTTTTAGTTTAAAGTAATATAGTGAAATGAGCGGAGTTTGTCTTACTTTAACAAAAGTGTAGCTGCAGAGAAACAAACATGGCGCCGACTCCCGCGTAAACTGTTTACTGTTATGGCTCTTTCCCGCTACATTGTACCGTCTACTCGCCTCTGGTACAGGTACTGTTGTATAGGTCGTTTTCTACACAAGATAGGGGTCGTTATTATCTTTCAAACTCCCAGCTGGACATGTAGCCTACAGTATTAGCCTCAGCTTGCCTTACACACAGCAGAGTCTCAGAGCTACACCGCCCATATCTGGAGTGAACTTTTACTAAAGGCTCCTGCTCTTTCATACGTAATCACTAAACCGTGTCGCCAAGCTTCTTATCTGTATGTTCTGGGTTTGTCTTTTATTTTTATCTTTTGTGCGTGAGTGGAAATCAAAGATGTCCATGTTCAGGTCCAAACTTTTCCCTTTACTTAACGTCTGTTTGCATCACTGTTCCTGCGGTGGACATGGGGATATTAAAACAGGCTCCAGTGTCAGTAAACCATAACCGACAGTGTGAGCTAAAGAATAAAAAATAACAAGCAGACATATGCTGGACTGAAACTTACTGTTTAAAAGTGTTTTGGTTAATCTATCTATCATATTAGTGTAGTCAAGGGTGAACTACTAAGCCCCATTTGTTTGATCAGTAAAGTATCTTCTGTGTTCATCATGTAGGCTAAAATGAAATGTAGGAACTGGCAAAAGGTTTATGGGGTTATATCTTCTTTCTTGTTCTAAGTTGTGCTCCATACTTTAGTATTTCTTGTTGTTTTCTGTTTCAGTTTCTTTTCAATTGCAGTATTTCAAGTCTCTGTTTTTGGTCCCTCCCCCGACTAACTGTCTATTGTCTTCCTCCTTACCTTGTTAACATATCAAAACCAACTACTTAGTTAGAGCTCACTCAAAGCACAAATAAACAACTGCACTTTAGAAAAACAAGCCCAAGATACGTGACCCCAGGCGTGCTAAGTAAAAGTAACTTGTTTATTTCAAATTCTTTATGGGGAATGGCTGATAGGGCTCTTCTCTCTCAACATTTACAAAAGTGGATTCAGCAGCACTGGCTGTCACAATGGACTAGAGCAGGGGTTTTCAAAGTGTGAGAGAGTGAGCCCCCCCCTCAGAGAACAAATTTAAAATTATATTTAAAACACATTCTAAACATATTTCTGAAACATTCTAAACATCTTTGTGCTTCTTGAACAATTTTTTTTAGACATTTTAACATCTTTATCTAAGTATGTTTTTGTTCTGCTTTTTTGAAATACATTTGAACATCTTAATCCAGTGTTTTAATCCTGCTTCCTTTAAGCATGGATAGTAGTGACTGAGTGTGCAGCGGAGTGAGAAAGATAGACAGACAGACTTGCCCAAATGATTTACTATTGTTAAATGTCATTCACACACCCAGTGTTTTTTCGCTAGTGCCTCCAATGTCCTGCTGGGTGAAAATAGTAGCCAGCAGAGATTGAGAACCAGACTCTCCTAGGGGGGTCTGGGGGTTTGAGATTTTTTTTTACCCTTTTAAAGTGAAATGCATGAATCTGGTGCACTTTAAGAGGAAAATTAAGAGGCTAAATCTGAGGAATTTTGTGTGAACTAATAATTTGGAGAGGAGTGGAATGGGGTCGGATGAATTAGAAGCTATTGAAGAAAGACACATGGATCTTCCATATAAATATAAATTTAAAATAAAATATTATGCAAGGTCCTCTGGGTTGGGCTTGGTGCTCTTTTTCTTTAACAAGACATATTTCTATGTAATATAATGAATGCATTTAAATGCAGTGAGAGGAACGAAGCAGAAGAACTCTTGTCCAGCTATCTTTATTTCCACAGGCAAGGACAATGGACTAGAGAATCCTCCTTTGCAGTGAGTGAGTGTTGCTGTTGGTAGTAGCCTATGTAGTTGATTCTGTAATGTTAAAGGTTTGTTCCCCCTGTAACACTGCTGATCACTGAATGATGTTGATGGTTGATTTAAGAATTGAATTGAATTGAATTGAAAATGTTTTTATTTCGAACAAGTAAACAGTAAAAGACAAAAAAGCAATAATAAACAATAAAATAAATTAAACAAGTGGACAGTTACAGTAAAGTAATATTTACACACAATGAAAACCACAAATGAAAATAAACTGTCTCACACTTGCTTTACCTGTTCGAAAAGGGGTGAGAAGAAGAAAACTTATTTAATCTCACCCCTTCTCCCTGATTTATATATCTATAATGACTATTGGCTTCCTTATTAGTGATATAATAATATTTCAAAAATAATAATACATATTAATATATATTAATTTTCAATATGATACAATTTGTTACCAATTGCATATTTATTTAATAATATCGTCGTATTTATCTAATAATATTGTCAAGTAATCTTATAATAATAATAATATCTGATTAAACATTCAATATTATATAAATACCGTCAAATATATACAAATATACATACATGTAAACATATACACTATGTTAATCTTCATCCCTGTACCTTGTGAAAATCAATTCTTTGTATTTTATTTTAAACTGGTTAATGTTTGGACATTCCTTGATCTCCCCACTCAAACTGTTCCATAGTCTCACCCCACATATTGAAATGCAAAACGTTTTCCTGGTCGTACGGACGCTGTTCACTTTGAAATTAAATTTTCCCCTTAAATTATATCCCCCCTCACGATCATTGAATAGTTTTTGTATGTTTAAGGGTAATATGTTGATTTTAGCCTTAAACATTATCTGTGCAGTTTTGAATTCCACCAGATCTGTGAATTTTAATAATTTTGACCGTATGAATAATGGGTTAGTATGATCCAGATATCTCACATTGTGAATAATGCGGATTGCTTTTTTTTGGAGAATAGTAAGTGAATGTAATGACGTTTTGTACGTGTTGCCCCAGACTTCTGTACAGTAACTGAGGTATGGTAAGACTAGTGAACAGTAGAGAATACGGAGTGATTTTTGATCTAGAACCTGTTTTACTTTGTTTAATACATAAATGCTTCTTGATAGTTTTGATTGTACGTGTGTAATGTGTGATTTCCAACTGAATCTATCATCTATTATAACCCCAAGAAATTTATTTTCGTAGACTCTTTCAATTTCAACTCCATTTATATTGATATTTATTTGCGTGTTCATTCTATAGTTACCAAATAACATTATTTTTGTTTTGCTTAAGTTTAATGATAGTTTGTTTTTATGAAACCATGTTTTTATTTTGCTCATTTCCCTATTGATGATTTCTTCTAGTTGTTTTAAATTCTCCCCAGAACAGAAAATATTAGTGTCATCAGCAAATAGAACCAACCTCAAGACATTGGAAACATTACAGATATCATTAATATACATGATAAACAGTTTCGGACCCAGCACTGACCCCTGGGGTACGCCACATGGAATGTCCAAACATGATGACGAACAGTTGCCCAACTTCACAAACTGCTTCCTTTTGCTTAAATAGCTTTTTATCCACTCCAATACTATCCCCCTTATTCCATATCTTTCCAGTTTATTGAATAAAATGTTATGATTGATTGTGTCGAAAGCTTTTCTGATATCAATAAATACTCCTACTGCATATTTTTTCTGTTCAATGGCATTTGTAATTTCTTCAACTGACTCTATTAATGCAAGTGATGTTGATCTGTTGGTTCTGAATCCATATTGACTGTCATTAATTAATTTGTGCTTTTCTAAGAATGTGTCCAGTCTATTGTTGAAGATTTTTTCTAATATTTTGGAGAATTGTGGAAGTAGAGAGACAGGTCTGTAGTTGGTGAAGTGATGCTTGTTCCCAGTTTTATACAGTGGTATGACTTTTGCTGTTTTCATTTGGTTTGGAAATGTACCAGTTTGAAATGAGAAGTTACAGATAAATGTCAATGGTTTTGAAATCCCCACAATGACTTTCTTGACCAATGTCATGTCGATGTCATTAAGATCAGTAGACTTTTTGTTTTTAAATTTTGTAACAATATCCAATATTTCTTTCTCCTCTACTGCTTTGAGAAACATTGAGTAGGGATTTCTCTCCAATAATTTATCATAGCTTTCACCAGATGTCCCTGGATCAGGGATTTTTTCTGCCAGTTCAGGTCCAACATTTACAAAGAATTTATTAAAACTGTTAGCTACGTCATCCATATTATAATTTTCATTATCCTTATCAATAAAGTACTTAGGATAACTTATTTGCCTAGGGCTATTTCTTATAATACTGTTTAGTATATTCCATATTCCTTTAATATTATTCTTGTTATCATCTAATATTTTCTTATAATATTCTTTCTTGCTTGTTCTTATAATATTGATTAATTTGTTCTTATAAACTTTATATTTATTCTCAGCATCTTTAGTTCTATGTCTTATGTAATCTCTGTAAAGTGTGTTTTTCTTTTTACAAGCATTTTGTAATCCCTTTGTGATCCATGGGCATTTGGTATATTTTATTAGTCTATTGTATTCTTGGATTGGACAGTTTTTATCATATAATGACCTAAATATACTTAGAAATGTTTCGTATGCACCGTCAATTTCATTTGCTTGGTATATTATGTCCCAGTTCTGAGCCATTAAGTCGTTTATTAGTGCATTGATAGATTCTTCTGACTTCACTCGTTTGTATTCCGTTTGTTTATCTAGCTTATTTTTGTAATTGCAGTCATAGATTGTAAAGACTGGCAAGTGGTCACTGATATCATTAATCAATAATCCACTCATTACATTGTTTTCGATTTCATTTGTGAATATGTTATCAATCAAAGTGGCACAGTGGGATGTAATTCTACTGGGTCTGGTGATTTTCGGAATTAGGCTCATACTGTACATGGTATTGACAAATTCATCTGTAATGTTGTGTTTATTAGGATTTAACAGGTCAATATTGAAATCTCCACAGATAAAAACTATTTTGCTGTTTATTTGAGAAAACATGCCCTCTATCCAGTCCTTAAATATTTCAATGCTTGACCCAGGGGCCCTATATATACAGCTTATTATGACATTTTTGTTTTTTTCCTTGCAGATTTCAATTGTTATACATTCCAGTAAGTTATCAACCACAGTTGTCATACATTCCAATACCCTAAAGTTCAATGACACATCCACATATATTGCTACTCCTCCTCCACCCTTGTTTTTTCTATTATTATACCTGAGTTCATAACCATTTAGTTCGAAATCTATCCCTTTGTCCGTGTTGATCCATGTTTCAGATATGGCAATTATGTTGAATGGTTGAGTGAATTTCTTTAAATATTCCTTGATGTTATTGAAGTTTGCATACATACTTCTGCTATTAAAGTGTATAATTGATAATTTGCCCTTAGATGTAATGTTCCGGTTATACTGATCATCTGTGTAGTAGCAGCATATATTGTTGTCATTGTTAATATTCGAGAAGAAATTATTGTCCGGATCTATGTCATGTTCCAAATCGTGTAGATTGTGATCAGAGTACTCACATGTGTTTAACTCCAGTTGTTCATGCTCGCTTATCCTCAGATATATTTGGCTGTTGATTCCACGTGTATTTGGCTGGATTCCGTCAGTGTGTGTCATGATTGTGTGTGTGTGTGTGTCTGCATGTTACCTCATATTCCAGTAGATGTTTATTGGTATTTGTCCAGCTCTGCGACATCTCTAATTACCAGCACTTTAGCTTCCTCCGGTGGCCCGTTGAGTTTAATGAAAACCTTGCAGTTGGTGGTCCAGGTGTTTTGGATTTTTTTCTGCTTCCTGAGGTAGCGTGCGTGTTTAGCTATTCCAGCGTTGCGTTTGGTGAGATGCTCATTCAGGTATACATCCGATCCTTTAAGGCGTCTGCCTTCTCTCAGCAGAGCGATCTTGTTCTTTCTGTTTACGAACCGGATGATTATGGCCGGTTTTTCGCTGTTATTTTTCCTCGGCAGAGGGTGGCATGCCTCGATGTTGTTGCAGTTCAGGTGGATCCCTTTGGACTGCAGAAAGGCCGCCACCTGTTGCTCCGTTGAGCCGGCATCTAGTTCACCGGGCCCCCCCTCGCTGTCAGCTGTCACCGCCCGGGCGTATGACCGGGGTTTGATTTTCAGCCCGGTGATAATAACATTATTGATCCTGGTGTACTGCTCTAGCTCATCAACTTTATTCTCCAAGTCGGCAATTTTTGTATCTTTTTCGTCGTTTTGGATCCGCAGAGTTTTCACCTCATTTACGAGGGCCAGAATACTGCTCTGCTGTAGCCTGACAGCAGCCAGTTCCCCCTTCAGGAAGTTGAGCGACGTCTTTATGTCCTCAACATCCTCCTCCATATTGTCCATCTGCGGATTCTTTTTAGGACCCATGGCTTGTTGTTCCGATTTATTCTGGTTCTCTTTGAGTAGTTTTACAGCCTAGTTAGGCCGGTGGCGTCTGCCACTCAGCTCCTACAACCACGGTGAACACTGTTATCAGGAGGAAACAGTATAATCACACCATCACCATAAAAGTTATTTTCCCTCTGATGTTCACTACCTAGCAGCACATGCTATCAAACAGTGCTAGCACACTAGTTGGTTTAGCTTACATTAGCTAATCATTGTCACCTTTTCTTTACAGGTCTGTGGTCTGACCAAACGTCTGTGAGCTCGACACACAAACATCGTCTCTGGTTACTATCTGCTGCCACCGAGGAAGAAGCATGAGTTCTCCACAAACGGTGACTATACAGTATACAGTTAATGTTTCTATGATGTTATTATGACATTTCTTCTGTTTTTACCCAGTAAAAGTGTTTCTTTATGGGGGAGTTGTTCCTCAGCCTCCTGGATCTAAGAGTCAAATTGAATATCAGCTTAAGCCTCATTTCTTGTAACAACAGTCTCCTTTTCTGTTTTGCTGCACCGAATTGGAAGTGTTGAGGAAGTCTTAAAAATATTGAGAAATGCCTGTTGTATCTAATATGAAAGGGTTAACCCCTAACTCTAACGATGGCCTGTTTCACTTGCATTGAGAGCTCCTCTGACCGCATGTTGTAGGTTCCCAGCAACAGCTTCCAAATGCAAATGCCACTCCTGGAATCAACTCCAGACCCTTTACCTGCTTGGTTGATGATGAAACAACAAAGGAATAGCCCACACCTGTCCATGAAACAGCTTTTGAGTCAATTGTCCAATTACGTTTGGTCCTTGAAAAACAGAGGGATGCATATTAAAGAGTTGTAATTCCTTAACCCTTCCTCCAATTTAGATGTGAACCCTTAAATTAAAGCTGAAAGTCTGCACTTTAAGCCCACATTCATTATATAACTAACTTGAAGATTTTTTAGTAAACTGGTAAAATAACAACTTGTGTCAGTGTCCAAATATATATGTACCTAACTGTATCTATAGCTATTGGTAATTGTTACAACTCGTCAAGCTCCCTGTTCTCTGGTGCCTTCTGTGTGATTACTGTCCCCACCCTAATGTGTGTGACCTGTGTCTCCAATGTCTTTGAGTTAGGGGTGTGCACGTGTACACGTGTAACCGTTTAGTAAATCATAACCGTTTAGGAAAAATCAATAAACGAAAACCGTTTAAAAAAAATCTTCAAATTTAAAATTTTCTTTTTTTCAAAGTTTTTAAATATGTTCTGGAGACACACATTTATTGATTTTACATCACTAGTAGGCCTAAACTAATTGGGGATGATAAAAGCTAGTCTGCCGAATCGGTCTGTCCCTCGGCGAGTGTGTGTCTGTGTGAGTGTGTGTATCGGCGCGCACACACACACACACACACACACACGGGGAGTCGCCGTGCCGGTGCTCGACTCACAGCCACGGAAGAGTGATGAAAGATAACCTAAAGATTAAAGTTACTCGGTTGATGTGAACTAAGCTCGTAAGTAGCCCGAACTTTATAACACCTGTTCAACCTGCATGAACGTGGACATGTAGAAAGCGATAGGCTATATTAATCAGGAAATGAATGAAGCGCGATAATGACGGCGCACATGTCAGGCGAACGTGTGTGTGTGTTTGTGTTTGTGTTTGTGCCATGGACCTATTATAAGAGGTGTGTAAACGAGCGTAGTTCATTTCAACTGTGTTTACAGGCGAACGAACGCGTATGTGTGTGTGTGTGCGCGCGCGCGCCGTCACGGTTAACCGTGTACACGAAAAAAATTCCGTCGTGTACACGGTTAGACATTTTTGTAAACGTTCACACCCCTTTGAGTATTAAAGTCCTTGTCTTCTTTTCATTAGTTGTAAAATCCTAACGATTCCCATCCCTACTGCCGACCCTGACTGCACATCTCTGTCTCACTCATACTCTGTCTTTGTATTTCTGTCTGTCTGTCGCTACAGAAACAAAAAGGAACAAAGAAACCTAAACCTCACTGCTGTCAACAGTGTAAGAAAGAGTTCATATCAAGGTCAGACCTAACGATTCATCAGAGAATCCACACTGGAGAGAAGCCGTACAGCTGTGACCAGTGTGGGACAACCTTCGCTCGATTAGGATCCTTCAAAGTCCACCAACGTATTCACACTGGAGACAAGCCATACAGCTGTGACCAGTGTGGTAAAACCTTCACTGCATCAGGACAACTCAGTGTCCACCAACGTATTCACACTGGAGAGAAGCCGTACAGCTGTGACCAGTGTGGGAAAACCTTCACTACATCAGGACACCTCAAAGTCCACCAACGTATTCACACTGGAGAGAAGTCGTACAGCTGTGACCAGTGTGGGACAACCTTCGCTCAATTAGGATCCCTCAAATGCCACCAACGTATTCACACTGGAGAGAAGCCGTACAGCTGTGAGGACTGTGGCCAGAGATTCACCCATCAAGGTTCTTACAATAAACACAGAAACATTCACACAAAGGAAAAAATCTACCCATGTCAGGAATGTGGGAAAGTCTTCAGTTCCTACGACTCACTCCGGCAACATGAGAGAATCCACACTGGAGTCAAAGAGTTCCAATGTCAACACTGTGACAAACGGTTCAACACATCATCTAACCTCTCAGTGCATGAGCGAATCCACACCGGAGTCAAACCACACCAATGTCAACACTGTGACAAACGGTTCTCCACAACGTCTCACCTCTCAGTGCATGAGAGAATCCACACTGGACTCAAAGAGTTCCAATGTCAACACTGTGACAAACGGTTCAACTCATCGTCTCGTCTCTCACAGCATGAGAGAATCCACACCGGAGTCAAAGAGTACCAATGTCAACACTGTGACAAACGGTTCTACACATCATCTGAACTCTCACGGCATGAGAGAATCCACACAGGACACAAACCGTACTGTTGTGTCAAATGTATGAAAAGCTTCACCAGAAACGATCACCTAAAGAAACACAAGTGTGTTTAAACTATCAGTTGTTATCAGAGTTATTAAGGCATCAGCAAACCATTATATACTTTATCTGTGTGTCATAGATCAAAACATGTAGGTGAGAGAATATAGTAGTTTATTTTCTCAGCATATGATGTGTATTGGGGGGAGGGGTGGAGGTTTTCAGAAAGAGGGAGGGTGAGAAAAGAAGAGTTTTTTTTTGATACTTTGGCAGTCTCTAGGCAGGGCTGTACAGTGCGACAGTTTTGATCATGAATATTAGGGGTGTACATGTGTAACCGTTTAGTAAATCATAACCGTTTAGGAAAAATCAATAAACGAAAACCGCTTTTAATAATTTATTTCTTCAAATTTTAAATTTTCTTTTTTCAAAGTTTTTAAATATGTTCTGGAGACACGCATTTATTGATTTTACATCACTAATAAACTAATTGGGGAGGATAAAAGCTAGTCTGCCAAATCTGTCTGTCCCTCGGCGTGTGTGAGTGTGTGTATCGGCGTACACACACACACAGGGAGACGCCGTGCTCGAGCTCGAGTCACAGCCACGGACGAGTGATGAAAGATAACCTAAAGATTAAAGTTACCCGGTTGACGTGAACTACGCGCGCAAGTAGCCCGAACTTTATAACACCTGTTCAACCTGCATAAACGTGGACATGTAGAAAGTGATAGGCTATATTAATCAGGTAATTAATAAACTGCGATAATGACGGCGAACACGTGAGGCGAATGTCAACTGTGTGTTTACAGGCGAACGAACGCGTGTGTGTGTGCGCGCGCCTACAAGACGGTGGGCGCACGAGGACAATGACATCACGGTTAACCGTGTACACGAAAAAAAATCCGTTGTGTGCACACGGCTAGACAATTTTTGTAAACGTTCACACCCCTGGTGAATAGATAATGTAATAAATGCAGAGCCCTGTTTTCATAATAAATTCCTCCTATCACCCTAACAGCTGCTGCATCAGGACGGTGAGGAGTTTGAAAATGCTTCTATCATAGAATAAATTAATATTACATAAATTCAGTCAGCAGCACCGTTAATCCAGGAAGGAATTCATAATAAACTACATTTCACAGACAACACAATTGTTTTAATGTGTAAATCTATACTAGGAAATGAATTGTATTGTGTTCATACTTCTACAGATAGAGGGAGTCTGCAGTATAATTATATATTATATTCATATTGTGCTCCATGAAATATGGAATATAAAAGTATTGAAAGTATATAACAATGTATTATATAATCTATACTATATTCAGTAATGTATTTCTTTTCTTTTGCCGGAAAAAAAACAATGGCCGACCCACACAAGGACCTGAAGACATCCCTGGCCGGGCTCTCAGGGTGTGTGCAGATCAGCTGGCACATGTGTTCACAGACATTTTCAACATGTCACTGTCTGTGGTCCCGTGTGTTTTAAAAAGTCCATTCAGGTCTATCTATCTGTCTGTCTGTCTGTCTGTCTGTCTGTCTGTCTGTCTGTCTGTCTGTCTGAAGCTTGTTTCCTGCTTTCCTACTGTGCAGACGCTTTTCTGCTTGCTCTCTCCTCCTCTTGCACTTTTTGCTTACATTCTTATTTTTCCTCGATAATAAATTTAGCAGCAGGTCCTGGATACATACAAATCAAAGGGACTGTAATTTATTTTTATTTTTATAGATACTACAGGCATTTTTGGACACTTTTACGACCTTCTCAATAGAACGTGAGGGGGGGCCTAACAACAGGACAAGCCTGCGGTGACTGGAAGCGAGGCGCTCAGCTAAAGCTAATTAGCAGCAAGATGCCTCCCTTATCTAACGAGGACTATCAAACACTCCTACAGAGGATTACAGCACTGGAAACAAAAATTAATCGAATAGAAATGAACATTGAAGTGAATGGACTATGTGGGAACGACAACACTCTACCAGTGACTTTAAACAGTGGACAAGATCGAGCTAACGCACAGCTAACTAGCACCGACAAGGCTATGAAGAAACAAAAGGGCCGTGTCCAGGTTAGTGATAACCCTCCCTGGAATCGTCTTGGTGGAAGGCCAAAGAGATTGGAAAAGGGAGGACGGATAACCGGCAGGGCCGAGCACCATGAGATGACTGATCTGGATGGCTGGCCTGCGTTATCACTCAGGCACGGTGCCTCCTCAACCCCCGCGCCTCGGAGGCCGCAGCAATGGATTACTGCAAGGGGGAGAGGTAACAACAACAAACTTCCACAGCAAACAAGTGTGCAAGTGTCGAACCGGTTTACTCCACTGATGCAAGTCCCTGGATTTCCCTCTGATGACCAAGATAGCATAGCGCCTTCACACAACAAGGTAAGGCCCGAAAGCCAAGAGCCACAGAGAGAGCTAACAACCGGGCTAACCAAGCTAACGACCAGGCCTGAAACCCTGATAGTTGGAGACTTTTCTGTTAGAGATATGAAAAGCATTCTTAGTGTTGATACCAAAGTACTCTGCTTTCCAAATGATATGGTGTCGGACCTAGAAGAGAGAATCCTGGAAATTGCAGCTGCACACACAACTGTAAAGAACATCATTCTGCACATCGGGTCAAATGATGTTGTAAAACAAGAGTCTGAAATGTTGAAACAGGACTTTAAGAATCTCCTGAACACGGTCAGCTCACTGAATGCTGAGGTGTTTATCAGTGGTCCTCTGCCACCAATCAGAAGAGGACCTGAGCGATTCACTAGACTGTTAGCACTGAACACATGGCTTTCAACTGTGTGCCCTGACCACTCAGTGCATTTTATTGACAATTTTAACATTTTCTGGAACCGCAAGCAGCTTTTTAAGACAGATGGACTTTGTCTAAATAAGGCTGGAGTCAAACTATTCACATCCAACGTGATGTACGTCCTACGTCACCAATCTGTTCGTGCCAAGGACAAGGCCCAGGAGAAGAAGATAACACAGCGTAGCAGCAGCGCCGAAGGACAACTGCCGGCCCCAGATGACAGCTCAGACCAGGAGAGATATCAGGGCAGAGAGGAGGGGGCTCCACCCATCCCCGTCTCCCCTGGATCACCAAGCCGACCTCTCTCTCCTCGTTTCTCTCCTTCAACCACTCCCCCCACCCTTTCTCCATCCTCTCCTGATCTGGGATTTAAAGAACTCATATATACCCCCAGCAGTCAACGTCCCCCTCAACTCGCCAATCTAAGCCACAGTGCCCAGCTCTTCACCCCTCCACGCACAATCCCTCCGATCCCACCGCGACGTCATCATCATCAGGCTAGGGAGACTGATGATGTCAGCACTTGTTGATATGTGCCGGGCCGCGGCTACTTAGTTAACGCCTACGACTCACAGGATAAGCTGGGGCCCTGTTTCTCAAAGTGTATCTCAAGTAACAGGAAACTCTTAAATCCTGTAAATGTATCAAATCTGATAAGCATTCCTCTTCAGCCACAGTGTGCTGAAATAAATCGGGCTGACAATGCTTCGAACACACTAAATTTAGGTTTATTAAACATCAGATCCTTGGCAGGTAAAACATTTTTAATGAATGATCTTATTACTAGGCACAATCTTAATTTTATGTTTTTAACTGAAACTTGGTTAGACCAAGATAACAGCTCAGCTGTTCTTATAGAGTCCGCCCCCGCAAATTACAATTTTGTGAGTGAATCCAGAGTGCATAAAAAAGGAGGCGGGGTTGCAATTCTGTTTAAAGAATCTCTACAATGCAAAAAGATGTCTTATGGAAATTTTGATTCATTTGAGTATGTTGCTCTACAGTTAAATTCAGCCTCTAGAGCTATTTTCATCAATATCTACCGGCCACCACAATACAATGCAAGCTTTTTTGATGAACTTACTGAACTGCTGTCTGTAATCTGTACTGAGTTTGACTGTGTATTAATCGTCGGAGATTTCAATATTCATACTGACAAACCAGAGGACAGATGTGCGAAAGAACTGTGCTGTGTCCTTGACAACTTTGGACTAAATCAGCATGTTGACAAACCAACTCATAACAAAGGGCACACGCTGGACCTTATCATTTCCAGAGGAATGAACATTTCAGACATAACAGTGGCAGATATGGGTCCCCTCACGGACCATTCCTGTTTATTTTTTGAGAGTACAATGTCTGTTCACACAATTGATCAGTCAAAAGTAATCAAAAAGCGGTATATTACAGAAAATACCAGTGAAACATTCATTCAAGCATTTTCTTCGGTACCACCCCTCCCCTGTAACTCAGTTAAGGAGCTCTTAGACAACTTTAACGGCAAACTTACAAGTGTTATAGATGCTATTGCGCCCACTAAGATGAAGGTTGTCTCTGGGAAGAAAAGATCTCCTTGGAGAAATCCCCCGCAGGTCAGAATAGAAAGAAGAGAGTGCCGTAAAGCAGAACGCAGGTGGCGAAAAACAAATCTCCAGGTTCATTATGACATCTTCAAAGAGAAACTGTGCACGTTTAACTCAGAACTGAGAAATGCAAGGCATTCTTTCTTTTCTGACATCATCACCAAAAACAACAACAATGCACGTGCCCTGTTTGCTACTGTCGACAGATTAACAAACCCTCCTGTGCCAGTAGCGTCTGAGCATCTTTCCACAAGGGCCTGCAATGAATTTGCCTCCTTCTTTACTGAGAAAATTCACAAAATTAGACAAGCTGTCACTGCATCAATACCAAGTTCAACATATGTGTTCCCTCTTAAAATCAATTCAAATGCAATGGCTGAATTTTATCTTATAAACCACAAAAACCTGGAGGACATTATACAACACCTGAACTCCTCATCCTGTTGCCTTGACATTCTGCCCACAGGCTTCTTTAAAACTGTTTTTAGCTGTATGGCCTCAGATGTTCTACAAATTGTCAATATGTCCCTTCAGACAGGTGTATTCCCACAGGCCCTGAAAACAGCAGTCATCAAGCCACTCTTAAAAAAGAACAATCTAGATACATCACTCATGAAAAATTATAGGCCCATATCTAACCTACCATTTTTAAGTAAAATCATTGAAAAAGCTGTTTATCAACAGCTAAATAACTACTTAGCAATGAATAACTGCTTTGATGTCTTCCAGTCAGGATTTCGACAACACCACAGTACTGAGACTGCTCTGGTTAAGGTCCTCAATGACATCCATTTAAACACAGACAGTGGCAAAAGTTCTGTCTTAGTTTTACTGGATCTCAGTGCCGCTTTTGACACAGTTGACCACAGCATATTACTAGATCGACTAGCAAACTGGGTTGGACTTTCGGGAACTGTACTAAGCTGGTTTGAATCCTACTTAAAGGATAGAGACTACTATGTGTCAATAGGCAATTTCACATCTGAGCGGACAAATATTACATGCGGGGTCCCCCAAGGTTCCATTCTTGGCCCTCTTCTATTTAACATCTACATGCTCCCACTAGCTCAGATTATGAATAAGAACAAATTATGCTACCATAATTATGCAGACGACACACAAATTTACATAACCATATCACCAGGAGACTACAGTCCAATACAGGCACTGAGTAAGTGCATTGAACAAATCAATGATTGGATGTGCCAAAATTTCCTTCAATTAAACAACGATAAAACTGAAGTAATTGTCTTTGGTGCCAAAGATGAACAATTAAAAGTCAGAGCACAGCTTACATCCATTATGTTAGAAACTACACCCCAAGCCAGAAATCTTGGTGTTGTTGTAGACTCTGACTTGAATTTCAAGAAACACATAAAATCAATCAATAAATCAGCCTACTACCACCTAAAAAACATATCAAGAATTAAAGGGCTTATGTCTCAGCAAGATTTAGAAAAACTTGTCCATGCATTTATCTTTAGTAGACTTGACTACTGTAACAGTGTCCTTGCTGGCCTTCCAAAAAAATCAATCAGACAGCTTCAGCTAATTCAGAACGCTGCTGCTCGAGTCCTCACTAGGACCAAAAAGGTGGATCACATTACCCCAGTTCTGAGGTCTTTACATTGGCTTCCAGTCACTCAAAGAATTGATTTCAAAATTCTGATGTTGGTTTATAAAGCACTAAATGGTTTAGGGCCAAAATACATTACTGATATGCTGATAAGTTATGAACCGTCCAGAGCCCTTAGGTCGTCTGGGACAGGTCTACTTACAGTCCCTAGAGTTAGGACTAAACGAGGAGAAGCAGCTTTTAGTTTTTATGCACCAACAATCTGGAACAAACTCCCAGAGAACTTGAGGTCTGCTGCAACTCTCAGTTCTTTTAAATCGAGTCTGAAGACTTTTTTGTTTCCTTTTTAACTTGCAATTTTCATTTTATTTGCTTCTTTTATTATGTTTTTAAATCGAGTTTTAATTTTTATTTTATTTTTATTTGCTTCTTTTATTCGCTTTTTAATGTTTTATAATGTGTTTTATGTATTCTAATCTTGCCCCTGTAAAGCACTTTGAGTGGCCTTGTGTCTGAATTGTGCTATATAAATAAACTTGCCTTGCCTTGCCTTGTCTATCTATCTATAAATAACTAGTAAAATAGGATACTGTTCATGTAATAGAATAATGTTCTATAGGGAGAGGGCAGTGTGGAGGGTGAGTCGATGGTTCGTCTGGACCTGTTTGCCCTGTATGTAAACTGTGATAGATGGATAGATAGATAGATAGATAGATACAGTATCTCACAAAAGTGAGTACACCCCTAACATTTCTTCAAATATTTCATTATATCTTTCCATGCGACAACACTGAATAAATGACACTTTAATACAATGTCAAGTAGTCAGTGTACAGCTTGTATAACAGTGTGAATTTACTGTCCCCTCAAAATAACTCGACACACAGCCATTAATGTCGAAACTGTTGGCAACAAAAGTGAGTACACCCCTAAGAAAAAATTTCCAAATTGGGCCCAAAGTGTCAATATTTTGTTTTGCCATCATTATTTTCTATCACTGCCTTAACCCTCTTGGGCATGTAGTTCACTAGAGCTTCACAGGTTGCAACTGGAACCCTCTTCCACCCATTCATGACGACATCAAGGAGCTGGTGGATATTAGAGTCCTTGCGCTCCTCCATCTCCCGTTTGAGGATGCCCCAAAGATGCTCAATAGGGTTTAAGACTGGAGACATGCTTGGCCAGTCCATAACCTTTACCCTCAGCTTCTTTAGCAAGCCAGTGGTCGTTCGGAGGTGTGTTTGGGGTCGTTATCATGTTGCAGTACTGCCCTGCGGCCCAGTTTATGAAGGGAGGGGATCATGCTCTGCTTCAGTATGTCACAGTACATGTTAGAATTCAATGAACTGTAGATCCCCAGTGCTGGCAGCACTCATGCAGCCCCAGACCATGACACTCCAACCACCATGCTTGACTCTAGGCAAGACACACTTGTCTTTGTACTCCTCACCTGGTTGCCGCTCCACACTCTTAACACCATCTGAACCAAATAAATGTATTTTGGTCTCATCAGACCACAGGACATGGTTGCAGTAATCCATGTCCGTAGTCTGTTTGTCTTCAGCAAACTTTTTGTGGGGTTTCTTGTGCATCATCTTTAGAATAGGCTTCCTTCTGGGATGACAGCCATGCAGACCAGTATGATGCAGAGTGCGGCGTATGGTCTGAGCACTGACAGGTTGACCCCCCACCCCTTCAAGCCCTTCAGCAATGCTGGCAGCACTCATACGTCTATTTTCCAAAGCCAACCTCTGTGTACGACGCCGACCACGTGCACTCAACCTTCGTAAACTGGGCCGCAGGGTGGTATTGCAACATGATAACGACCCCAAACACACCTCCAAGACGACCAGTGGCTTGCTAAAAAAGCTGAGGGTAAAGGTTATGGCCTGGCCAAGCATGTCTCCAGACCTAAACCCTATTGAGCATCTTTGGGGCATCCTCAAACAGACGGTGGAGGAGCGCAAGGTCTTTAATATCCACCAGCTCTGTTATGCTGTCATAAATGGGTGGAAGAGGGTTCCAGTTGCAACCTGTGAAGCTCTAGTGAACTACATGCCCAAGAGGGTTAAGGCAGTGCTGGAAAATAATGGTGGCCACACAAAATATTTACACTTTGGGCCCGATTTGTACATTTTTTCTAAGGGGTGTACTCACTTTTGTTGCCAACAGTTTAGACATTAATGGCTGTGTGTCGAGTTATTTTGAGGGGACAGTAAATTTACACTGTTATACAAGCTGTACACTGACTACTTTACATTGTATCAAAGTGTCATTTCTTCAGTGTTGTCCCATGGAAAGATATAAAGAAAAATGTGAAGAAATGTGAGGGGTGTACTCACTTTTGTGAGATACTGTAGATAGATAGATAGATAGATAGATAGAGTAGATAGATATGCATGTCATTCCCCTCTCTACCCCACTTCATCTCTGTCTCTCCACACTGTCAAATAAAAGCATTAAAAATGCCCCTAAAATAATCTAAAATAAAAAAAAGTCACTTGGTTGGGTCCTGGAAAATGGGACTTTCTGTCAATCAGTTTGTTCCTATTCAACCTCTTTCATACTGACATGAAAACGCTTCAAAACTCAACGTGTGAAACAAGACTAAAAGACAGTAAAATGCAGTAAAAAAGGAGAATTAACAGCTCCTCCTGACAGGACACTGGTGAATATAATTAAACTGCAAATTCAGGTTTTTATAAGACGTCGGTGTTTCTCAACGGACTCAGTTATCTTTGACACACTCAAAAGAAAAACGAAACCTTATAATGACAAATATTTCAATATTTCACCGTCTAATTTGAGATAAGCCCGACCTCATGGCAAGGCAATTAAAACAGTCTGAATGGAGGAGGCGGGTTTGTGTTTGTGTGTGTGTGTCTGTGTGTTTGCGTGTGTGTCTGTGTGTTGGCGTGTGTGTGTGTGAGTTTATCTTAATCGGCATCGAGTCAACGCTAAACATCATCAGCAGAGAACTCACATTGCACACACTGCTATCTGTCAGGAGATACACAGTGTCAATGGAAACCAATTTAAAACGTGTCTGTCTGACTGTCTGTCTGTCTGTCTGTCTGTCTGTCTGTCAGGAGATACACTGTGTCAATGGAAACCAATTTAAAACAGAGAAAAGCCAGTTATTAACCCGACGCCAAAGAGCTGTCTGTCCTCTCTCCTCCTCTAGACAGCAGTTTAAGAAGAGGATTAGAGCCAAGTCTCTCTCTGTCTGTCTGCCTGCATGCCTGTCTGCCTGCCTGCCTGTCCGTCCGTCCGTCCGTCCGTCCGTCTGTCTGTATATCTATCTTCACCCACCTTGCCTCGTGTGAATGTCGATAGTTAGCTGCTGCTATCGGTGTATGAATGTGTGTGTGAATGGTAACGTGGGAAAGGAAAACAGGTCTCCCTTGAAAAAGAGTCTTCGGTCTCAATGGGATTTACCTGTATAAATAAAGGTTAAAATAAAAAAATCTATCTGTCTGTCTGGACAAAAGCGTTTTTTTACCACGCCAGCTGTTCCATGATGAAGGCAATATGAACAACTATATAAAAATAGCATTCTTTGCACTGATGGTCTCATTTGCTATTACATTGCCATTTATGATCATCAGAGGAAAAATTAGACTGTTTCAGAAACATTTAAAAGTTCCTCATAGCTACTTTAATATGGTTAATTTAACTGATCATAAAAACTTGAAAGCTAAAGCCAGTAGCAGTTAAACTAGACATCTCTCTAAAACCTTTAAACTAGGATTTGTTGCCTGAAAGCTTCTCCGGTCGGATCCTCTTCTTCAGACACAATTTCACGCTTGAGAAATTGTCACATTTTAAATTAAGTTTTGGCTCTTGGCTTTAGTTGGGGAGCTGCAGTGGCCTTGAGTGTCCAACGAGAGCGGTCAAAATATGTTTCTGATGATTTCTTTTTAAACGTTTTATTTATCAGTTTTTGACACAACCACAGACGAACATACATTTAGTGTGGATAGAAAAGAGGCAAAAAAAAAATAATTATAATTTAAGATAAATAAAAACTAATTCATTTAGAATAAATACAAATAAGTGAAACAAGCTAAGCAAGAATAAGATCCACACCTACATGTGAACATTTACAATACTTGCTCACCCATTTCCTTTCAAATAATGTGAACACAAATAAAAACTCTAATACAACATGGGCTTAAGCCTACATAAGAAACACACTCACATCCAGACCTATCTACAGTACATTCTCTTCACCTGATATTTTCAAATTTCAAGAAAGAAAGAAAAAAAGGACAATGATAATAATAATAATAATAATAATAATAATAATAATAATGATAATAATGATAATAATAAATGTATTTAAAAATAAATGTAAATTCATGAGTTCAGCTGATTGTGTATGAAGGACAAACTGTTTCTCATTTTAACTTTATAAGAGTAATTCAGTTAAATAGGCTTTATAGAAAATAACTATATTGTCTGTCAGTCACGTCATCTTCATTGCAGCCATTCCACATCGCTGTCTAAATGTTTCATGTCTAACCTTTAATCTTGATGTATTGTCTTTGTTTTCACTATCTCTTAAATGCAATATCTAATGTCTAATCTTGATGTATTTCATGGCCCTGTAAAGCACTTTGAATGGCTTGGTGTCTGAATTGTGCTATAGAGATAAACCTGCCTTGCCTTGCATTGCCTCTTTAACACTGAATTTTAAATCTTGTTTTTCTTTCATAAGGCTGCAAGTTTCACATATTTTTATTCAACAAAGAAACACATTTCCACAGACCCTGAACTCACCCAGGAAGCTATTTCCCTTTTAAAGTGAAGGTCTATTTGAGCTCAAAACTGGTTTTCAGTGTTTTGTTGTAGCAGGGAAAGAGAGAGAGGGAGGAGGAAGAGAGAGGGAGAGGGAATGAGGGAGAGGGAGAGAGGAAGAGAGAGAGGGAGAGAGAGACAGAAGTCCCTTTTACACAGCCAGTGAAAGCCGGCAATATGACGGAATTACGGCCCTCCGCCCTGCTGTATAAATGCGACGGTTGCGGAACAGGGGGAAGAAAGGTGCGAGAGATTGCGTACATTGTGAAATTGCATATTTATTTTATTACATTTTGCAGAAAGTTTCAAACAGTATTTTCTTCAGTTTTACTTGTTTATTATTTGAATCTCTCAGTGTTGTTAAAATTGATATTAAATATCCATTTGTCTAAATATGTTAAAAAAGACACATGTTTTCAAAGGGTGTACTCATTTCTTCACATGATTGTATGTTGTTCATTGCCTTATATATGAGACATTTTCATGTTAATAAGACCTGTAGGCCATAGAAATTATTTTTCATTCATGGAATGAAAAATCCATAATCTTTTCTCCAAAAACGTTGGACACTAATAGGTTGTTAAAAACGTCTAGATGTTTGGTTTTTGAAGAGATGCATATTTACCCATAATTACTTAGATATTGCCACATTTACATGGGCCTATTAGTTAAAACATTCTGGGGAAAATACTATAGCAAAAAGAATAGCTCCAATCATGTCAGTAATCAACTGGCAAAGTTTCATGATACCTATAAGATAACATTATACCCCGTTCACCTGCAGTGTCTCTGCTTTGACCACTGGGTGGTAGTAATGCGCTCAGCAACGTCTACACTGCCGGAAGTCTATATCAAGGAGAAGAAGAATCTGGTTAGGATCTGCGCATGCGCGGTCTTTTCTCACAACACTGGAAGATTTAGCAGACAACGCAAGCCTCTTCGCCGTCTCATCTTTACTTATCAGGTTGGTTATGTTTCTAAACCTCACCGTGTTTGTTTTAGTTTGTTGACGAATGTTGAGAGATCGTTTTAGTTTAAGGTAATATAGTGAAATGAGCGGAGTTTGTCTTACTTTAACAAAAGTGTAGCTGCAGAGAAACAAACATGGCGCCGACTCCCGCGTAAACTGTTTACTGTTATGGCTCTTTCCCGCTACATTGTACCGTCAACTCGCCTCTGGTACAGGTACTGTTGTATAGGTCGTTTTCTACACAAGATAGGGGTCGTTATTATCTTTCAAACTTCCAGCAGGACATGTAGCCTACAGTATTAGCCTCAGCTTGCCTTACACACAGCAGAGTCTCAGAGCTACACCGCCCATATCTGGAGTGAACTTTTACTAAAGGCTGCTGCTCTTTCATACGTAATCACTAAAAAAATGTATCTATCGTATTAGTGTGTATGTTACTGGTCCCGAGTCATGGCGCCCGTGGACAGATGTATAGATAACTGAATTATCAGCAAAAACCATGATGACACGACAGACGTGGTTTGTCTTCACAGAATCCTCTTACGCTCTCTTTATTCACGTTCTTTACTGTTTAACTCACATTGTCCATGTATTTAAACCAGGATCATATTACTGTATACTTATTGTCTCTGTAGACAGATTTTAGATGTTCTTT
Organism: Hyperoplus immaculatus; assembly: GCA_949357725.1. Lineage (NCBI taxonomy): Eukaryota > Metazoa > Chordata > Actinopteri > Uranoscopiformes > Ammodytidae > Hyperoplus > Hyperoplus immaculatus. The sequence goes on from OX442350.1 coordinate 37,967,372, forward strand.
AAACACACACATATTCTCAATCCAAAAACACATACATTTAGTGCAGCTTTAATTCTCTTAAGACCACGTAATTGTTTACTGGACTTGTATATTTCACAGTATCTTGTTAATAAACTTTAACTAACATTTTAAACATACACATGTTCTTACCATGTTTAACGTCATGAATTTACATATTTTAAATCAGCTGCTCAAGAACTTCAGCTAGCTTGTCTTAACCTGTTTTTAAACTGTATACAGTGCTTCACAAAATCAATACACGTTTAAACACTATACAAGAAGTCAAGGAGTGAGCCTCAAACGTTCCAAACACTGTTCCTGCGGTGGACATGGGGATATTAAAACAGGCTCCAGTGTCAGTAAACCATAACCGACAGTGTGAGCTAAAGAATGAAAAATAACAAGCAGACATATGCTGGACTGAAACTTACTGTTTTAGAAATATATTGTTAATTCATCTATCATATTAGTGTAGTCAAGGGTGAACTACGAAGCCCCATTTGTTTGATCAGTAAAGGATAATCTGTGTTCATTATGTAGGCTAAACGAAGATGAAGGAAATTACAAGGAAGATTTATGGGGTCATATTTTGTTTCTTGTTTTGAGTTGTGCTCCATACTTTAGAAGTATTTCTTGTTGTTGTCTTTTTCAGTTTCTTTTCAATTGCAGTATTTCAAGTCACTGTTTTTGGTCCCTCCCCCGACTAACCGTCTACTTGTGTTTTGAGGCGTGTTGCAGCTCATCTCAGGGGCCACTCACACCAGGGCCGCGGCCCCGTGCCAAAGCTCATTAGCATACTAAAGTCTAGAACGTTTGGCTAGTGTGACCACGCCAACTGTATTCCAGCACGGAACAGCCCCTTGGCCACGGCACACCTGGGAGAGGTGTGCCGTGGCCAAAGTACAGATGCTACTGAGATGACACACGCACAAGCAAGCGCACAGGCGGCGTTCCTGACGTGAATTTATTAAGGATGCATTGTCCGTTAACGTCCGCTGCCTTACTAGTCGGCACCAGAATTGCCCACTACTTGGACTTGTAGCTACATAAAATGTGTGAGAATTAACGTGTGTGTAGGCCTAGGTGTGGGCTAATAAAAGAGGGAGAGAGCTAAATAGGTGAGCGCAGAAAGCAAAGCAAAAAGGTTTTCGTGTTTACTCACGTTCGTCAGATGATTTTTTTCTTTTTCCTCCCGTCAGCTGTCATAACTGCCTTTACGCATGGCGGTGGAGACGCACCCAAAACAACACACCGCGGCCCGGTGATAAGGAAACAGTAGCCTACACTAAGGTTTAACAAGAAACTTTATAAAGACACTTAAAAAACGATCTCTGCCCATACAAAAAGTTCTGACTTGGATTTGATGGAGCGATCGATGTGTATAAAACCATCCGGTAGCCTACGGTCTGATGACGGGCCGTTATATTAATAATAAACAGCGTGCTGCACAAATATGAGACTGTCCACCGCGACCTATTACGTCAAGGCTACATTTAAAAAAAAAACAATAGCTTAAGGATTCTCGTTGCTCTAATGTGGAAGTGGAATATATGATGCAAATTTGGCCGGATGAAAATATTCACAAACAGTCGTATAGCCTACAAGTAGACTACGCTCCAAATCCTAAACGCGCACGGTGACGTAGGCAAGGTGCAATCGTGCCCAGGCCACGAGCAGTGTGACCACGGGCCAGTGGGGGGAGTAGGGAGGGGGGAATCGTGCTGAATCTTCCTGCAGCACGGAACAGGCAAACGGCCCTAGTGTGAGTGCGCTTTCAGACAAGCCTATTGTCTTCCCCCTTACCTTGTTAACATATCAAAACCAACTACTTAGTTAGAGCTCACTCAAAGCACAAATAAACAACTGCACTTTAGAAAAACAAGCCCAAGATACGTGACCCCAGACGTGCTAAGTAAAAGTAACTTGTTTATTTCAAATTCTTTATGGGGAATGGCTGATAGGGCTCTTCTCTCTCAACATTTACAAAAGTGGATTCAGCAGCACTGGCTGTCACAATGGACTAGAGAATCCTCCTTTGCAGTGAGTTAGTGTTAAACTGCTTTTAGCCACAGTGCCCCTGACTCCTGGAACAGCCTACAACATCAAATAAAAATAAATGCACTCGTAACTGTTAACCAATTTAAATGTATTATTTTGAATCAGTCCCACTCCACTTGTAACTGTTTTAATTAGGCTATTGTTCTGCTTCATTCAATTCATCTGAATGTTTTAATTGTTGTTGTCTCTTTGTAAGCTTGTTTTGTATTTCCATTGTATATTGTGTATCTGTAATTAACTCGACGTCATTGTAAAAGAGGGTCACTCCTCAATTGATCTTTCGAGGTTAAATAAAGGAAAATCAAATTAAAATGCTCTTGGTAGTAGCCTCTCTAGTTGATTCTGTAATGTTAAAGGTTTGTTCCCCCTGCAACACTGCTGATCACTGAATGATGTTGATGGTTGATTTAAGAACGTTGCTCACTACCTAGCAGCACATGCTATCAAACAGCGCTAGCACACTAGTTGGTTTAGTTTACATTAGCTAATCATTGTCACCTTTTCTTTACAGGTCTGTGGTCTGACCAAACGTCTGTGAGCTCGACACACAAACACCGTCTCTGGTTACTATCTGCTGCCACCGAGGAAGAAGCATGAGTTCTCCACAAACGGTGACTATACACTTTATGTTACTATGGTGTTATTATGACGTTTCTTCTGTTTTTACCCGGTAAAAGTGTTTCTTTATGGGGGAGTTATTCCTCAGCCTCCTGGATCTAAGGCCCTGTTCTCACGGCAACACGAAACGGTGCAAACGCGGAAAAATTCCTGCGGTTGCACTATATCATGTCCATGAAAACAGCAAACGCAGGCATGAAACCGCAAATTTTTGAGATCTACTCCCAGGGAGGATTTTTAGGAAAACACAACGGTTTTGGTTTCATGTGAACACCGAAAACATTTCCCCTGGTAACGCTGACGTCACGGCTCCACTTCACGTATGCATAGTCTATGACATTTGCTGTCAATACCCACACGCGAGTTATAAAGTTAGAAGACAATTAACGTGCAGGGCTTAAATAGGCCTATAACACTCGCCAATTTAGTCTGTAGTCTATTAGTAAGTTATTGATACCATGCACCCGCCACTTTGTCTGGGGAAAGACTTGTGCTCTGCCGCTTTTTCTAGCAAAATAAACTTGTGTACACGGCTCTCTCTACATTAAAAAACACTATCCATAGTTCAGCGCGCAGCGGTTAAGTTACTGTTCAACAAAAGGAGCATTAAGGCTACGGCTTCACAGTAAAAGCATTTCACTGGCTAAACATTAACAGCATTTCACCGGACAAACGTGAGTTGACTTATTTTGAAGTACGCCTAACAGGAAAAGTAGCCGCTCACAAAGCCCCTTCACTATCAGCATGTCAGTTCAATGCGGTGAAATAAGAGGACAGAAAGCTTGTCATTTACAATACTTGTAACCCCAAGCTTACACCAACCACTTTATGAACGTTAGTGGCATTCATTTTCGGTTTCAGTAAGGTTTTATGCATCAAATTGTACCGGAAATGCTATTTACTACTACCTTGTACCGCCCACTGCTGGCCTGGCATGCTCACTACATCGATTTTGTCCCGTTTCCTCTGAAAACATGTGCACGGGTGAATATGTCAGATAAATTGTGTCTGAACGGGGGTTTTTTTTTTAAACCAAAAATGGGAAAACTGTCACGTTTTTGCCCTGAGAGTCAAATTGAATATCAGCTTAAGCCTCATTTCTTGTAACAACAGTCCCCTTTTCTGTTTTACTGCACCGAATTGGAAGTGTTGAGGAAGTCATAAAAATATTGAGAAATGCCTCATGATTCATGAATCTAATAAAAAAGGGTTAACCCCTAACCCTAACGATGGCCTGTTTCACTTGCATTGAGAGCTCCTTTGACCGCATGTTGTAGGTTCCCAGCAACAGCTTCCAAATGCAAATGCCACTCCTGGAATCATCTCCAGACCCTTTACCTGCTTGGTTGATGATGAAACAACGAAGGAATACCCCACACCTGTCCATGAAACAGCTTTTGATTCAATTGTCCAATTACTTTTGGTCCCCTGAAAAACAGAGGGATACATATTAAAGAGCTGTAATTCCTTAACCCTTCCTCCAATTTAGATGTGAACCCTTAAATTAAAGCTGAAAGTCTTTAAGGCCATATTCATTATATTACTAACTTGAAGATTTTTTAGTAAACTGTTAAAATAACAACTTGCGTCAGTGTCCAAATATATATGGACCTAACTGTATCTATAGCTATTGGTAATTGTTACAACTCGTCAAGCTCCCTGTACTCTGGTGCCTTCTGTGTGATTACTGGCCCCTCCCTAATGTGTGTGACCTGTGTCTCCAATGTATTTAAGTATAAAAGTCCTTGTCTTCTTTTCATTAGTTGTAAAATCCTAACGATTCCCATCCCTACTGCCGATCCTGACTGCACATCTCTGCCTCACTCATACTCTGTCTTTGTATTTCTGTCTGTCTGTCGCTACAGAAACAGAAAGGAACAAAGAAACCTAAACCTCACCGCTGTCAACAGTGTAAGAAAGAGTTCAGGTCGAGAGCGGCCTTAACGACTCATCAGAGAATCCACACTGGAGAGAAGCCGTACAGCTGTGACCAGTGTGGGGAAACCTTCACTCAATCAGGAAACCTCAAAGTCCACCAACGTATTCACGCTGGAGAGAAGCCGTAGAGCTGTGACCAGTGTGGGACAACCTTCACTACATCAGGAAACCTCAAACGCCACCAACTTATTCACACTGGAAAGAAGCCGTACAGCTGTGACCAGTGTGGGACAACCTTCGCTCGATTAGGATCCCTCAAACGCCACCAGCGTATTCACACTGGAGAGAAGCTGTTCAGCTGTGATCAATGTGGTGAAACCTTCACTACATCAGGAAACCTCAAACAACACCAACTTATTCACACTGGAGAGAAGCCATACAATTGTGACCAGTGTGGGAAAACCTTCACTAGATCAGGACACCTCAAACGCCACCAACGTATTCACACTGGAGAGAAGCCATACAGCTGTGAGGACTGTGGCAAGAGATTCACCTGGCTAAGATCTTACAATATTCACAGAAACATCCACACAAAGGAGAAAATCTACCCATGTCAGGAATGTGGGAAAGTCTTCAGTTCCTACGGCTCATTCCGATGTCATGAGCGTATCCACACTGGAGTCAAAAAGTACCAATGTCAACACTGTGACAAACGGTTCTCCTCATCGTCTACCCTCTCAGTGCATGAGCGTATCCACACTGGAGTCAAAGAGTACCAATGTCAACACTGTGACAAACGGTTCTCCAATTCATCTGATCTCTCAGTGCATGAGCGTATCCACACTGGAGTCAAAGAGTACCAATGTCAACACTGTGACAAACGGTTCTACTCATCGACTAACCTCACAAAGCATGAGAGAATCCACACAGGACACAAACCGTACTGTTGTGTCAAATGTTTGAAAAGCTTCAGCCACAACTCCACCCTGAAGAAACACAAGTGTGTTTAAACCATCAGTTGTTATCAGAGTTATTAAGGCGTCAGCAAACCATTATATACTTTATCTGATATACATAGATCAAAACATGTAGGAGAGAGAATATATTAGCATTTTTTTTCTCAGCAGATGACGTGTGAATATATCATGTAATAAATGCAGAGCCCTGTTTTCATGTGAAATTCCACCTCTCAATGTGGATGAAAAGATTCTGTTGTAGACCCTCATTCATCTGAGTAAACGCATTTCCAAGAGTTTATCTGACCCCATCAGAATAATTATTTAAAGATCTCCTATTATACTACTTTTCTGGTCTTAATTTCTCATTAATGACTCCTATAGAGCAACCTGACACGAATCACAGCACAAAAAACTATGTCGATTATCGGGAAACTCTTCCTCTCATCTGGGCGCTTTTGGCATTCTCTGTCAACACTCGGTTTCGTCCTTCTCCGTTTTTAGTGAAATAATCCTTAAATGGGCAGAATGAGTCACCCATCCTTAACCATATTCACTTTTAGCAACTTGTTTATGTTAGGAAAAATAACTCTAATTTTAATGATATTATGCCCCCCCCCATTAATTAGCATTTACCCATTGTATAATCATTTAAACAATTTATATATTCTTCACATTTGTGATTTAATAAATGTTCTCACTTCATTCTTGGTGCTTTGGAGACGAGGAGGTAGAACAGCAATAAAAACTAACCTGATTTTCCCATAAGATAGCAACATTCCTGAGGCAGAGGATCTGCTAAAACAAAGGCCTTTCTGGCCAAGCAAGTTGTAGACACTCTATCAAGGCTGGGAAGCTTAACCTAATCAGTAAAGTTCAGCAGAGGACGTCAGGAAAGAAGAGGATGGTCCCAAAACACACATGGCAACAATAAATTGCCACCCTGTTTAGAGATAATATAATGCCTCTGTTGTCGAGTCTCTTTTCTTTTTGACTTTTGCTGTGCCTGCATCAGCTGTCCTGTGATATCACTTCATTAAACATCCTCTGAGAACTTGGAAACTTTTCTTCAGTCATTCTTTATTTTTGCCTTCCATATTTCCGAATAAACAAACACGTAATTTAACTTGTTGTTATTTATGAATATAGTTTCTTTGTTTTCCAGGTTGAAGTATTTTTGAATGTTTGAATTTAGCATTATATCATGTTATCTCCAGATTCTTATACTGCTTAAAGTTTTGAGCTGTTTTTGCATTTTATTAAATATTGGACTGAATAAATCAAATACATTTCAGCTTTTTTTATGTGGAACAGATACAACAGACCCGTCTGTATTTCACATGCATTTTATCATCAGAGTTATTAAAGGTGCTTTATGCCACTTATTTATGTTAATATAAGTGTTAAATCACTTTATATTCATACAGTGATCACTTATATAGTGTGCGCGTTTCATAACTCCGATCTCTCAGTCACCCGCTCTGCATTTAATCAGAAAAATAAACTTTTCTGTGAGCCCTTTACTGATATCCAATCAGAAGAGAGAACGCTACAAACCGGCACCCGTCTCACTGCCGGTGCACGTGCAGAGCGACAGATGAGTGAATGTGTATGCACCTACAATGGCGGAGCAGGTAAAAATCCTTCCCAATGTTTGTTTTGATGGTTTCATTATTATGGATCTGAGATGATGCTAAATAACTCGCTGCTTGAAGACCGCAGTGCATTAACAGGGTTCAACACAACTTTATTTTCCTACTGGCCCGCCGGGCCAGTGGATCTGAGTTTTACTGGCCCCTTGTATATTTTCACTGGCCCTGCACACACTTTTTTTTCGTAATTTTTTTGTCAATAATTATAACACAGTACAGAAGTTCCCTTTAGATGTGGTTATTTTTCTTTTAGTTAATATGAAATATTGATATTGCTCATACACATAATATAAAACCAGGCAAACATATTGAATTTGAAGCCTACAACTGAAAGTATGTGAAAGGAGTGGGCCAGTATTTCAAAGTCCAGTAGTTTGATGAGTGTTTTTATTCTTGAATTTGGGCAGTAATGAATAGTTCACCTGTAATAAGAGGTGTGGTAGGCAGTGTTTATCACTTTCTCCATATGCAGTAGGGATGTGAATGTTTTCCACTGGAGCTCAAGTCGACTTTAAAAATAGAAATCCGAAAATCAGGGGGTTATGCCGTTTTTTTTTTATGTGAGATGTCACCGTATGCGAGTTCACGTCTGGTCGTGAGCGCGCTGCAATGGGGAAGGCTTCCGCGATCTGATTGTATGTCTCGAGCCTTAAAACACAGAGCCATGTCGGCAAACAAACTGCGCAACTATAGGAACTGTACAGTGAGCCGCCTCCCCCGTTAGTTTCTATCTACAGCCGACACAATTAAAATCACCGGAGACGCATTCACAGCGGTTAAATAAAGCCTCTCATTACCATTAGCGCTTTGATGCAAATACTGTAACATTACGGCGGCAGCTAAAGGAAAGCACTTTTATTTTCTGCACCTCAACCTCTGCTTTGGGAAGAAGAAAAGGGGGCAAAGTAAGTCGATTGATTTGTTGACTCGCGATCTTAATAAGTCGTTCACATCCCTAATATTGAGTTGGCTCTCTCGGTATTGTCCCGCTCGCGGAGCGGATCGGAGGGTAGGCCTACAGCTCTGCCAACGGAGCGAGAGTGCGCCCGCTTGTTGCTCCGCCTGTCAAAACGCCCACGCATAGTATGTCCACTGGCCTTTCATTAAAAAATATATGATATATTACGTATATTATAATGAGTCTTAAATAAACACACGTTTCATTACGACTATCAGCATATCAATGAACCATGATGTAGTCTACAAAAAGATACTGATCTGTGATTGGCCATTACTGGCCCGGGCGGGCCAGTAATGGCCAATCAACTTGCCCTGCATATGATTTTACTGGCCCATATGATTAATGTGGTGAGGTAGGGAGAGGGAGGGGACTGCTAACTGCAGTTACTGACAGGCTTAAAGCACCTTTTAAGGCATCAGCAAACAATAATATACTTTATGTTTGTCATATAGATCAAAACATGTAGGTGAGAGAATATATTGCAACATTTTGTAAAACCCTCAAGACGCTCTCAACATGGGCCACGAAGGAGCTACGTAAGATCAAGAGCTGGGCATGGTTAGAACACACACTAACTCACTCACTCAGCCACGGGACATTTCAATATTCTAAAATATCTTCCAACCGGGACAGGGCCTACCAAGTGTTACGTAGCCCACACACTCAACACGTGTACATGGAGAATCATAATCAGGTAAACAAACCAATAAGACTTCAACAGGACTTGCATGTTGCACAGGTAAAATGCATGTAAACACCTTTATCTAATCTACTTCGCACACAAATCGGCACATTAACGGACAAGAGAAGTCGGATAAGAACACCTAAATAACTCGTTCATAGTCGGCATTTTCTCTGCATGTATACAGGGATCGGACATTGGAGTTCTCGTTCTGCGCCTGCTCGAGAATCCCTGCGGAGGATTTCACAAGGAAGTGGAAGGAGACGACGTAAATAGTAGTGACGCGGTCCGTTCGAGTGGCAAAATCAGTATATGGTTTAAGCATATATATATTAATATCTACAACTGAACTTTGCAAAACTTTCCTGGACCTTTCCTGAGCGAAGAAAGATTCACCCACAAGATGTCTGCACTGCCACAGGTACAGAGATCTGTCTGTCTGTCTATCTATCTGTCTATCTATCTGTCTATCTATCTATCTATCTATCTATCTATCTATCTATCTATCTATCTATCTATCTATCTATCTATCTATCTATCTATCTATCTATCTATCTATCTATCTATCTATCTATCTATCTCTCTCTCTCTCTCTCTCTCTCTCTCTATCTATCTATCTCTATCTATCTATCTATCTATCTATCTATCTATCTATCTATCTATCCATCCATCCATCCATCCATCCATCCATCCATCCATCCATCCATCCATCCATCCATCCATCCATCCATCCATCCATCCATCCATCCATCCATCCATCCATCCATCCATCCATCCATCCATCCATCCATCCATCCATCCATCCATCCATCCATCCATCTATCTATCTATCTATCTATCTATCTATCTATCTATCTATCTATCTCTCTCTCTAACCATTTTCAATGTTCTTCCCCAACAGGATGACTTGGACAGTGATAGAGAACTTCTGTCTCTCTTCAAAACCCCCTCCACACCTTCTCCCATCACATTCAGGAGCAGATACGGCCGCAAGGAAAGGTTCTTCCGTCCGCTGTACATCTCCAAAGACGGTCAGCCGAAAGACAGACTACGGACAGTGATGGAAGAGGAAGAGGATTTATACAATCCCACACCTTCCCCCCCACCCTCCCCCCTCCCTCTGAGCACACACACACTCACAGACACACACACACTCAGACACACACACAGACACACACACAGACAGACACACACACAGACACACACACACTCACAGACACAGACACACACACAGTCCCTCCTAGCCTTCACAAGCAGAGGGAAGAAGACTCTAATAATGGATTGGATTTATCTAGCGCTTTTTTCCTAGCCACTCAAAGCGCTGCACAGGGCCCATCCATGTTCCATCCATCTGCACACAGTCACACCGGTGATGCAGACAAGACAGACACACAGACAGAGAGCTGTGATGTCAACGAGACAACCATCACACCGACACTGGACTGTGGCTTAAACATGGAGGACACACCGACACTGGACTGTGGCTTAAACATGGCGGACACACAGACAGAAGACCGTGAGAAGAAAGTTGTTGAGACAGATATGGATTGTGAAGAGATAGAAGTGATTTCTCTCTCTCCGTGTCTCTTTGCCTCTTCCCCCGATGTCCAAGTGAATTTATTGATGGATGAGACGGATGCTGAAACGCTGGTGATTATTATACTTTTACTTGTGAGTGAGTGAGTGAGTGAGTGAGTGAGTGAGTGAGTGAGTGAGTGAGTGAGTGAGTGAGTGAGTGAGTGAGTGAGTGAGTGTGTACTTTTACTTTAAGTGTGTAAATGTGTTGTTAAAAAAGGTGCTATGAGGAACTTTTAAATATTTCTGAAACAGTAAAAAAAAAAAAGACTGATCATAAATTACATGTAACAGCAAATGAGACCATCAGTGCTAAAAGAATGCTATTTTTATATAGTTTTTCTTAATGCCTTTGTCATGGGTATACGCTCACCCAGGAACAACATCTGGCGTTGTAAAAACACTACTGCTTTTGGGGGGGGCTAGAATTAACACACACTGAAAGTTCCTCAAAGCACCTTTAAACAAAACCAGAAAATGAAGCAACAAGATACATTTTTTTTTTTTTTTTTTTTTACTATTCTTTCAAATTCAATTATAACTTGTTGATGTCAAAACTATTTTGTGGTGTGTGTGTGTGTGTGTGTGCCTATGTGTGTATGTGCTTATGTGTGTGTGTGCCTATGTGTGTGTGTGCCTATGTGTGTATGTGCTTATGTGTGTGTGTGCGTGTGTGTGACTATGTGTGTGTGTGTGATATGTTTTTATTAATTCTCTTTCCTCTTTCAACAGAAACTCTCTCCAACTTTCTCCGGCACGATTCGCATTCATGTCAAAAGCAGAGAGAGCTTCGACCAGGACGATTCCAACCATTCGACCTCTACAGAAGACCACCACAGCAGCCCAACCAGCCCTCTGTTAACACAAGAGAACACAGAGGACGAAAGCCCAAAAAAAGCCTTACCATCTGGCATCAAAACACCCTCCACACCTTCACCCAAGTCCCCCTCTGTCCTGTCACTAACCCCAATGAACGGGACAGACTCGTTATCGTGGGACGGCGATTTTGATGGACATGAAAGCGAAATTTCAGAGTTGATAACGAGTGAAGATACCCTCAAAAGAAGTCCCCGAAGGAAATTGAGCTGGTGGAAGCGTGTGGGAAGATGTTTGATGAAGACCAAGGTCCAGCCAGTCACAGAGGCTGAGATGAGGAGAGCCATTAGTCACCTGTCTACTGAGGGGAAGTGTCA
>OX442350.1:37983944-38061444 GCA_949357725.1 Hyperoplus immaculatus
TCATTATGTTACAGTCTGGAATAACGCCATTAAATCATTTTTTTTAGGACAATTCAGACAAGATAATTCAAAGAGCTTTACAGGGGCATACAATACATGAAGATTAGACATTAGTAATTGCATTTAAGACATAATAAAAACTTGTAAATAATATAATATAATATAATAACAATATGTTTTTATTCATGAGATGAGAAATGCTGTATCCAAATCTTTCCTGTTAAAACGTTGGACACAAACATGTTGTAAAAATGAAATAAATATTTTAACTCTGGCTCTATCCAACAGCTAGATCTTTGGTTTTTAACGAGATGCAAATTGACCCATAATTGGTTAGATTAGATATTATCAAAGTTTCATGATATCTATAAGTTAAAATGTTACCCCGTTCACCTGCAGTGTCTCGACTTTGACCACTGGGTGGTAATGCGCTCAGCGTCTACACTGACGGAAGTCTATATGAAGGAGAAGAATCTGGTTAGGAACTGCGCATGCGCGGTCTTTTCTCACAACACTGGATGATTCAGCAGACAACACAAGCCTCTTCGCCGTCTCATCTTTATTTATCAGGTTGGTAATGTTTCTAAACCTCACCGTGGTTGTTGTAGTTTGTTAACGAAAGTTCAGAGATCGTTTTAGTTTAAGGTAATATAGTGAAATGAGCGGAGTTTGTCTTACTTTATCAAAAGTGTAGCTGCAGAGAAACAAACATGGCGGCGCCTCCCTCGTAAACTGTTTACCGTTACGGCTCTTTCCCGCTACATTGTACCGTCTACTCGCCTCTGGTACAGGTCCTGTTGTATAGGTCGTTTTCTACACAAGATAGGGGTCGTTATTATCTTTCAAACTCCCAGCAGGACATGTAGCCTACAGTATTAGCCTCAGCTTAGTCTCAGAGCTACACCGCCCATATCTGGAGTGAACTTTTACTAACGGCTCCTGCTCTTTCTTACGTAATCACGAAACCGTGTCGCCAAGGTTCTTATCTGTGTGTTCTGGGTTTGTCTTTTACTTTTATCTTTTGTGCGTGAGTGGAAATCAAAGATGTCCATGTTCAGGTCCAAACTTTTCCCTTTACTTAACGTCTGTTTGCATCACTGTTCCTGCGGTGGACATGGGGATATTAAAACAGGCTCCAGTGTCAGTAAACCATAACCGACAGTGTGAGCTAAAGAATGAAAAATAACAAGCAGACATATGCTGGACTGAAACTTACTGTTTAAAAGTGTTTTGGTTAATCTATCTATCATATTAGTGTAGTCAAGGGTGAACTACTAAGCCCCATTTGTTTGATCAGTAAAGTATCTTCTGTGTTCATCATGTAGGCTAAAATAAAATGTAGGAACTGGCAAAAGATTTATGGGGTCAGGGTTCAACATAACTTTTTTTTCCTACTGGCCCGGCGGGCCAGTGGATAAAAGTTTTACTGGCCCCTTGTATTTTTTTCACAGGCCCTGGCAGTAAAAAATATTGCTTATTAGGATTGCTTTGCCTAACACTGCAGAGGCTCATAAACACAAACTCTCCCTCTTTATCTCTCTCTCCCTCACTGACTGACACACACACACAGCTACATTGACAGATCAGAAATCAACAGTGTTAGGAGTAACGCGTTACAGGAAGTAATGCATTACTGTAATGCATTACGTTTTGCTGTAACGCGGTAATGTAAGGCATTACAGCAAAAAAATGGTAATATGTAACGCGGTACATAGCTCAGAACCGCGCGTTACAATGCATTTTAAACCCGAAATTGACTAGTTTGTTGTTTTTATACAAATTGGCCACTGCGAGTTTCGCAGAGGAGAAAAAAACCCACGCTAATGTTACTGCTAGAGGAGAAGAAAACTCGATTTGCTGCTACAATTGATTCCAAAGATGTGCTAGCCTACTGGCTTCCGTCTCACTGCCCAAGTTATTGAAAACTTTTGTGGTGTTTGGAGACTCTGACGTGAAAGCACGTATCAATCTGTGCTCAACGGGCAGCGGATGCTGCCGCGAGCCCCTCCCTGTCTAAGAGCACTCGGAGGCGGTCAGTCTCGGAGCAGTCCCTGCCTGCTGTCAGAGCAGAGAGGAGACATACCTCCGCATCCAGGCTGCAAATGAATCGCGCTGTTGTTAGGTGCGAAATCGGAGATAGTGTGCCACGAAGCTATTTATGCTGAAGCGGTATTGCTGGATTTAGGAGTTATTTAGAGATATGGCAAGCAAAAAGTTGACGAGTAGGGAGTTTAGTGTTCACTCTTTCTACGGCCCCGGTCACGGTGCGTCCATGCCCAGCAGTGGTGCAGCCATGCGACGCAGCATTATATATATTAATATAATAATAATAATAATAATAATAATAATAATAATAAAGAATAGAAGAAAAAAGGAAATAAAAATGGTGGTGGGTAAAAAAAAATCAAACGCCTACTGTTTATGAGTTTTGTGGTGTAGTTCTAGTTCTAGTTTACAACTGTTGGCTTACAACAAAGTGGACATCATTACAAATGGATGGAGGGGTGAATCTGATTAAATAAGTTCAACTCTCTTTCAAAATATCAGGTATTTCATGGAAATTACATAATAGCCTGGCCGCCACCATATGACGTCCTAATATGCTAATTAGATGGGAAAATGTACTCCCCAGATAAACTTTAGGTCATTCTCAATATTTGTCTCATTTACACTTTGTCTCTATCTCAAACCACTTTCAATCCAGAGCCTTCTGAAATTTAAGTGTCAAAGTCTAGTATTTTTTTAAATAAAACCGGGCGCCTAAAGGGTTTGCTTTGATGCAAATTATGAAATCTTTACATAACGGCGGCAATGATGGTGCGTAAAGGACAGCACAGTTGGCAAGCTCTCCTCAGCACTAAAAGTGCTGCAGCAAAAAAGTCACAATAAGAGTTGATCGCTTTGTCGATTCATGCCTCTGACACACACGTCGACTCCCAACATGATGAGTGGATGCTTTGAATTAGCAAAGCTAATTGTACTATTGTTATTATAAAATGTCACGCAAGAGAGACGATAAACAAACATAATGGGCTGTTATCATTTAGATTAGATGGCAAGATGATAAGGCAGATTCTTTGGAACAACTAAAAAAGGCAAAAGTTGATGATGATGTGAACAACTTGTTTGTGCTTTTAAGTCGCCAGAACGCAAGAAACAAATCTTTGAGGCTCAATTTACTTTTTCAATCTACAGTAGTAGGCTCTAGCTCTATTGATATTAATATAGGCTAAATAAATACCTAAAGATACAGTATTTCTATTATAAAATGTATTGCACCATGAGCCATAACTGTGACCATTATATTATATAGCATAGGCCTACTTGTGTTAGCCTTAAGCCTAGCTCAGTCATTATGCCATACCATGTCACCTCCTGCTGTGTAATGAGCTGCATTGAACACAAGAAGATCTATTGAGAACACCAAATCCATATTTCATGTTATTTTGGTGAAAGTAATGCAAAAGTAATGTAAAAGTAGTGTAATGCCTTACAATTCAAAGACAGTAATATTGTAATGTAACTAACTACTTTGAAATGCCAGTAATAAGTAATAAATACCGCATTACGCTTTTGAAGTAACTTGCCCAACACTGGAAATCAATCTAACCAACGCAGTACAGAAAATTAATAATAACTGACAATAAATATAATGCCATAACAAGCATTATTTAATTGCTCTATTCTGCTGGTACTAGTAGCCTACTGGCACCACCCTCGCTATTACTAATACTACTTGCAGTTGTTTCAATAGAAATAACACAAATCTCTTTCCCTCTCCCCCCTCCCTCTACAGTGTCGTGCGAAAGTTTGTGAACCCCTTGAGCCTTTTGGGATTTTATTTATGTTAACCATTATTAATTCATTTTTTTCAATACCAGTATCTTTTATATGAAATAACAGATGTTTGTGTATCAATTCAACATTTTTCTTTTCCAGAAATCAATTGTTAAAATAGATAAAACAAATTATTTGACAAATGTTATATGTGCAAAAGTTTGTGAACCCTAAGCTGCATTGCTTAAATCGAGCAAGGTAAACACAATCAGGTGGGCCAAATTGATTGATGAAATAGACCAATGTAATGAGAGATCTTTAGGGAAGAAATTGGGCGCCACTAGATAAAACACGGATAAAACCAGGTCAGTGTAGGCCCACCAAACTGAACCCATACAGGTCAGACATGCTAAAAGGGAAAAAAATCTCAGAAGATCTCAGGAATAGAGTTGTGATGCTGCACATTTGTCTGGGGACAGCTATAAATTAATTCAAAAAAAGTTTGATCCACCGTGAGGCAAATCATCTACAAATGGAGAGCTTTAAGAGTGACTGAACATCTGCCTAGAAGTGGACTTCCTTCAAAAATATCTTCAAGCGCCACAAGAAAAGTATTTTTTTAGTTAAAAGCCAACCCACACATTACATCTAGTGATTTGCAGACCTCTCTTGCAACATCTGGGACAGATGTGCATGGTTCCACAATAAGAAGAAAACTCAGTCAACATGGCTTTCAAGGGAGGGTTGCTGAAGAAGCCTCTGCTCTCAAAAAAGAACAAAACTGCTTGTCACAGCTTTGCCAGAGAGCACCTGGAGATACCTGAAGTCTTATTCTGTGGACAGATTAGTCCAAAATTGATCTGTTTGGTCATAACCAAAACCGCCATGTTTGGGAAAAAACGCAACTCTGCCTACCACCAACAGAACCTTCTCCCAAGTGAAGAATGGTGATGGCAAATGGTCTGCAAATCTTCAGATGTAATGTGTGGGTTGGCTTTTACCTGAAAAATCCCTTTTCTTGTGGTGCTTGAAGATATTTTTGAAGGAAGTCCACTTCTAGGCAGATGTTAAGTCACTCTTAAAGCTCTCCATTTGTAGATGATTTGCCTCACGGTGGGCCGATGGAGCTCAAACTTTTTTATACGAATGTATAGCTGTCCCCAGACAAATGTGCAACATCAAAACTCTATTCCTGAGATCCTCTGAGATTGTTTCCCCTTTGAGCATGTCTGACCTGTATGGGTTCAGTTTGGTGAGCCTAAACTGACCTGGTTTTATCTTTGTTTTATCTAGTGGCGCCCAATTTCTTCCCTAAAGATCTCTCACTACATTGGTCTATTTCATCAATCAGTTTGGCCCACCTGATTGTGTTTACCTTGCTCGATTTAAGCAATGCAGCTTAGGGTTCACAAACTTTTGCACATACAACATTTGTCAAATAATTTGTTTTATCTATTTTAACAATTGATTTCTGGAAAAGAAAAATGTTGAATTGATAAACAAACATCTGTTATTTCATATAAAAAAAACTGGTATTGAAAAAAAATTATTAATAATGGTTAAAATAAATAAAATTCCAAAAGGCTCAAGGGGTTCACAAACTTTCGCACGACACTGTATATCTCTCTCTCACTCACACACACAAACCCACACACTGCCAGCAAAGCGTTTTGGATCTCAACAGTATTTGTATGTAACGTACCTTAGACACGCCACATCAGTGTTGTAATGGGACCCCACGTCCATCCCGTTCTTCTTCATGAGCGCGATCGTGTGCTCGTACAGAGTGAACGGCAGCTCCGTTTTGGCTATCTGGTAAGCCGTGTTTATGAGCTTCTCTAACCTGCCGTTGTTTTCACTCGTCGCTCGTCTCGCCCACATATTTAGCCGGAAGAAGGGTTGTCAGCAACCCGCTTAGCGATTAGACAGTTTATGTGGCTCCTGCTTTTATCGTGCACTTCTATGGTCTGCTTTCTGTAGTTCTCATTCCCTTTACAAAACACACCCCCCGATCCGCTTTCGCAGGGAACTGTCTGCAAACTTGGCAAAACATGCCGTGGTCGCCATTTGCAAGCCAAGGAAAAGCAGTCTTCCAGGACGGTAAAAATGAACGCTTTATTTTCGTTTCCTCGTAAGAAGACATTTTTAAAATCCGCCAGTTTGAAAAAGCCGGGAGGGCGGGGTTATAGCGTCTCTCGCGTGTACTTTAGCGAAGCATGATGTTGTCAACAAAAAATACACAAACTGGGATTGGCCAGTCACAATATTATGCAGGGTCCTCTGGGTTGGGCTTGGTGCTCTTTTTCTTTAACAAGACATATTTCTCTGTAATATAGTGAATGCATTTAAATGCAGTGAGAGGAACGAAGCAGAAGAACTCTTGTCCAGCTATCTTTATTTCCACAGGCGAGGACAATGGACTAGAGAATCCTCCTTTGCAGTGAGTGAGTGTTGCTGTTGGTAGTAGCCTCTGTAGTTGATTCTGTAATGTTAAAGGTTTGTTCCCCCTGCAACACTGCTGATCACTGAATGATGTTGATGGTTGATTTAAGAACGTTGCTCACTACCTAGCAGCACATGCTATCAAACAGAGCTAGCACACTAGTTGGTTTAGCTTACATTAGCTAATCATTGTCACCTTTTCTTTACAGGTCCGTGGTCTGACCAAACGTCTGTGAGCTCGACACACAAACACCGTCTCTGGTTACTATCTGCTGCCACCGAGGAAGAACCATGAGTTCTCCACAAACGGTGACTATACACTTTATGTTACTATGGTGTTATTATGACGTTTCTTCTGTTTTTACCTGTTAAAGTGTTTCTTTCTATTTTTTATTTTTTATTTTTATTTAACCTTTATTTATACTCGAGATATCATTGAGGGGTGACCCTTGTTTTTTTTTTTCACTTAAATTTTTATTTCAAAATTCACATAGACAGTCCACAGTCAAAAATAATACAGTAAACAAAAAACAAAACAGAAACCAAACAGAAAGTCTGGCTTGGGAGTTACATTTCTAGCAGTTCTTATTTTTTCTTCGTGTCTTCATTTAAGTCATTTGTTCCTGTCCATATTCCTCGTCGCTGGTTTTGGTTCTGAATATTGTCCATTTCTCCCACTTTTCTTCAAGCTGTGCTTGTTGTAGTCTTAGGCGGTGTGTCAGTTTCTCCATTACATAGATTTCTTCTACTATGTCTATCCATTCTTTCTTACAAGGAGGCTCCACTTTACCCCATTTCCTAGTTATAGCCTTCTTACTAGCTATCAGTAGTATTTTAATAAAATATTTATCTCTCACTCTTATACTCTCTTCGGTAAAATTGAAATTACAAAGGTATAGTACCATATAGCTCATTGGAATATCATAACCTAATATCTTTTGTACAGTTTCATGTACAATTCCCCAAAACTTAAATACTTTATTACATTTCCAAAATATGTGTGAGTGGTCTGCAGCATCCTTTACTCCACACTCTCTCCAACATGGTAAATTTGTGTTATTATACTTGCTCTTGACCTTGGGCGTGATAAAAAATCGGACCAGATTTTTCCAAGAGAACTCCCTCCATATCCGCAAATTAGTGGTTGTCTGATGTGTTTTCCACGTCTTGCCAATCATCATCCGAAATTTTCGTATTAAACTCTGATTCCCATTTTTCCTTTATGTATTTAGTTGAATGTTTAGTTGTTGTCAATGCTTGATATAAAGCAGATATGATTCTTATATTCTTTCCTTTGTATGTATTCATTATAATTTGGATCACACCATTCACTTCTGTGGAGGGGTCTATCTCGATTTCTTTTTTATAATAATCTCTTAGTTGTAGGTACCTGTAGAATTCCTGTTTATCCAAGCTATATTTATCTTTCACGTTTTGGAAACTCTCCAGTGCCCCATCCTTCTCTAAAGTACACCATGCCGTGACTCCCTTGTCTACCCACTGCTTGAATCCTTTATCATATTCAGCTGGTTTAAAATTACTGTCAAATGCTACCCATCTAAGAACTTTTGTTTCTTTCTTTATTTTATAATTTTTAATAACTCTAAACCATAGTTCAAGAGTAAATGTTGTAATTGAATCTATATTGTTTTTAATCCTTTTGTATATTTCTTGATCTCCAATAAGGCTCTGGATGGGATATTTTACAAATTCTATTTCCATGTCTTTCCACTTAGCCGTGTAATCTGGCATACACCAGCATATAATATGCCTAAATTGGGCCGCGTAGAAGTACTCTTTCAGTTTTGGGAGACCCATACCTCCTTTATCTTTTGGTAACTGGAGAGTTTCGTACCTAACCCTTGGTTTTTTGCCTCCCCAAATAAACCGAGATATTATCCTACAAATTGGGTTTGGGGGACTTCTACTGGTAGGGACTGGAATAAATAAAGAAGTCTTGGTTGTACATTCATTTTGATAATCTCGATTCTGGAGTTAAGATCTAGTGTTAAAGTAGACCATCTTTCCGTGTCTTTTTGTATCTCCTGACTTATCTTGTCATAATTGGCTTTATAAAGTTTAGATAATCCTTTTGTGATGGTAATTCCCAGATATTTAATTTTCTTTAGGTTCCAATTTAAGTGGAATGCTTCCTAAATCTCCTTTGGTGGGGTGTAGTTAAGTGTTAAAATTTGTGTTTTTGAAACATTTACTTTATATCCCGAAAGGTGTCCGTACATTTCCAGCAGTTTCATCAATACAGGTAGTGATTTATTCGGTTGTTCAAGGAAGGCTACGACGTCATCCGCGAAAAGTCCTATTTTATGTTCTTTGCCATTTACTATAACTCCCTTAAGCTCTTCATTTTGGCGTACTGCTTGTGCCAAAGGTTCGATAAAAAGGGCAAAAAGGGTGGGTGATAAACAACAGCCTTGCCGAGTTGATCTCTGTATACCAAATTTGTCAGTTAGGTTTCCATTTATTTTGATTCTAGCAGTGGGCTGGTGGTATAATGTCTTTATGCACTGTATTGACTTACTATTGAATCCAAATCGTTCTAATACTTTATATAAGAATTCCCAATTTACCAAATCGAATGCCTTTTCTGCATCAATACTTACTAATATAGTACTTTGTTTTTTCTTTTGTGCTTGATCTACAATATGCAAGGCCCTTCTAATGTTATCATGTGTTTGACGTCCTTTAATGAATCCTGTTTGATCTTCCTCTATTAGTTCTGTTATAAAAGTATTCAATCGTTTGGAGATAATTGTTGTATATATTTTGTAATCTACATTAGGGCTGGGCGATATGGGCAAAAATCAATATCTCGATATTTTTTTACTATATCTCGATACACAATATATATCTCGATATATTTCAAATCTCCTCTAGAGCACATCCTAAATGCTCAATTTAATAATTTTTTTGCATAACATCACACGAGTAATATGATTTAAATAGTCCCTGCAAAATGTGTCTGCACTAACAATGCATTAGGCTACATGAAACATGTTTATATTCTTTAGTGCTTTCTAGTGGAACAATTTGAAACTTGCACATGGCAAAGAGTTTGCACATTGTATTGATTATTCCACATCCTTCCACTCCCATACAATGGATCCAGCATTATTTTATTTGGAAACAGTTTTTCCATCTTCTGTTAATCTGTAAACTGAGAACACTAATTATGACTCATTACAACCACTTACTAATTGTTTATCACCACTAACCCCCTGAAGATAGCAGCCACACTTTAAATGCAGAACCGGTTTTGATCCATAATAGTAGTCTATAGCCCCTTTTACACAGAGATTGCGGCATATTGACGGAACAACATCACTCCAAAATGCCGGCTTTGCTTGCTTCTGTGTTATTTACACAGAACCAAGCAACGCCGGCCTGCTGGCGCATCAGTAGCTCCTTTTACACAGCGCTCCGGAATGAAAGAGGTGCTTGTAAACAGCGTCAGGTGTGACGTAAACATTTAGCGCCGCGCCGGTCAGCTGCTTTACAACAACAATACTGGCCGGTGAATTGAGAGCAGAAGTGCTGGAGCTTGCAGTAAGAGGGCCGTATTTTACTGTCCCCACGATGTGCCAGTTGAGTCCAACATCTCTGGGACTGTTAACCAAACTGACAAAAATCACTCCGCTGCTCACTGCTTCACCTCTGTGTCTGTCTGTGTGTGTGTGTGTTTGTGTGACAGGTTGGTTGTGAGCGAGTCTCTTTGTGAGACAGACATAAACATACACACAGTGTGTGAAGTCACGTTACTGTAGGCATAAATAAAGTGTGGATATACGCTCAGACTTAGGATAATAATAGCGGCGGCGGAATCCAGTCAAGACGATGTGAGTACGTTTGGCCGCATATTAAGACAGTAACTTCAGGCTGCAGCCCGCAATGTAAACGTTCCGCAGTAATTTTCTCCATGAATTGTGTTATTTATGTTGGGGGATGATGCTTGTTAGCTAGATGGAACTCTTGTTAAACATATTGGCCGATTAGAATTATTATTTGTAGAGTGTGCGAGTCTTGAGTTGTGTTAGCAAAACAGTAGCTCTGTGGCTAACAGCTGAGCCCGAGCCTTCAGTCAGCTGAAGCAGACAGTCTAGCGGGGCGAGCAGACTATTCCACCGTTCCTTGGTCGTTCCTATTTACTGGCGTACTGAACTACGTTTTAGTTACATAAGAACCTAGAGCAAGAGCCCTCCGCTGCGCGTCGGGCTCCTGCTTCAGCTTGTCGGTCTTTATTTCTAGCAAGTGACCCGTTCGCTATACTTTATCCCTTACTTAGCCTAGCCTAGCTTTCCCATTGTACAACTTCTCCTGGGCAGAAATAGACTCATACACTCTGCAAAATGAAGCGCGGGGGTTTGGATTGAGCAACGGACTTTATGATCAGCTAGATTATACGCCGTTCCTTTTATTTGGTGATTTTTACGGGACATCAGGCCGCCGTGGTTAATGTTAAACACACGTCCTTCAACTGCTAACATGGTCGCATGTTTAGAACGTAGACTATGGAACGTCAAACGCCCCCCAGTTCCGCATCAACAAGCTGGAGCATTTAAACAGAGAGGCGGAACTGATCGTGTCGGGAATCTTACTACCCCCCGAGGTAGTAAAATTCCCGGAACGATCACTCGCACCTTTCTTCCCTCGTTCCGCAACTGTCGCATTTATACAGCAGGGCGGAGGGCCGAAAGGCCGGCATATTCCCGGCTTTCACTGGCTGTGTAAAAGGGGCTTATGTGTATAAAAGGCTCTGACATGTATAATGGTTACTGTCGCTTTAAGAGCAGTTGCTCTAGTTAAGTTTCGTTTTCTGCCTGCCTGTTTGTCCGAGAGAGATTCATGCGAGCGCAAGCAGCAGGTGGCTCATCGTCCCTCTGTTACCTGCCTTACTGTTTGATTCTCCTGTATTTAGTTAATGAAAATAAAACTAGAAGACAATCAGAGGATTTAAATAAATACGGCTGAGAATAATAGCCTATAGTCTAAAGAAAGCAAAGTCTCATCATCATCATTCCTTGCATTCTAACCGATGCACCATTCCTGGATGCTATTCATACCTATTGATCTAGCCCTCCTGCATTATCACTAAAACACTGTTTTATTTTATAAAAAATACTCGCAAATGTAGCCTACTTTACATAGACTTTTAGTTAATAAACGGTGTGCACCTCCCTTGGTGCTGACATGGACCTATTATAAGAGGCTGCCCGTAATAAATGGGATGCCGTGTTTGTGTGACGTTGGACCAAAAACTCCCACGGCGCTCGTTCGCCTTCCTCTCATAAGGACCAGGCTCTGTACAGCGGCCGCTTATGCTGTCAAGCGCCCGTCTACAAAAAAGGTCCATGCTATGAACGACAGCCACCATCGCCGTCTTTCGCGCCCCCTCCACCCGCTCGTTCGGTTGTCATAAGAGCATAACAGCATCAGAGCCCTCGTCTTTTTTTCTCCCCCCCTCGTCGTTGTTTTCACATTGCGATTAAACTAAACACTCACAAGGCACAGACTACGTCACAGGTGCGCGCCCAGGAGACTCTGGTTGGGAGGGGTGAGTGAGTGAGTTGCCAATGCATGTAGTCTGAGGCAGAGAGCCACAGGAAAGAGCGAGAGAAGCGAACACCAGCGAGTTTGCCAGTGGCGGCGGCGGCAAAAAAAAACACATTACGTGCCAATTTGTATTCGATGGTCGCGATAGGGTCATTTTATACATCCCCTGGAGCGCATCTCGCGATATATCGAATATATTCGATATATCGCCCAGCCCTAATCTACATTTAATAATGAGATTGGTCTATAGTTCTGACAGTGTTCCTTGTCCCTTCCTGGTTTTGGTATAATGGTTATAATGGCTTCAGCCCAAGATGGAGGTATTTTATTGTTATGAAGAGTCCAATTAAAAGAAGCCAAAAGTAGTGGCGTCAGCTCTTCCCCGAACATCCTATACCACTCTGCTGGGTATCCGTCACTACCTGGGGATTTATTATTTTTTAGTGTCTTTATTGCATCTTTCACTTCTTCTATAGTAATATTGGTTGTTAATGTCTCATTTTGTACACTACCAATTGATGGTAAATCCAAAGAATTTAAAAATAGCTTCCTTTCCTCCTCACATTCAGATGTGGGTTGTGTATATAGTTCCTTGTAGTATCCACAAAAATGTTCTCTATATCCTCCGGTTTATCTATTAATTCACTTGTATGTGGATCTCTGATTTTATGTATACTACTAAGTGCTTGTTGTTTACGTATACGTTTCGCCAGCAATTTAGTCGCCTTTGAGCCTGCTTCGTAATAATTTTGTTTAAAGAATTTGTTCCTTTTTTCAACCTCGTCTAATAATATGTCATTTATCTTTTTCTTTACTTCCTTGATTTGTTGATATACCTTTGAATCTTCTGTTCTTTGATATCCCTGTTCTAATTCCCTCAGTTTCTCAGTATGCGTTCTATATGACTCTAATTGAATTCGTTTTGCATGCGCAGTTTCCGCTATCAATTTCCCCCTTATCACCGCCTTCATGGCATCCCATAATATTGTTGGGTCTACTGCTCCATTGTTATTTTCCTCTATGTACCTTTTTATTTCTGCTTTTACCTTCTCTTTTCGTTGTTCATTGTTCAATATTCCTACATTCAATCTCCATACAGTATTTCGTTTCCTGTTACTTAAACATATTTTTAAATAGAGTGGATTATGGTCAGACACGTCTGCCCCTCCTATTTCACATTCCGTCACTCTGTGTTTATCCCCTGTATTCAGTAGAAAATAGTCTATCCTTGAATGAACTTTATGTGCAGCTGAATAGTGCGTAAAGTCTTTTTCCAAAGGATGCAGACTTCGCCATATATCTGTCATCCCCATCTCCTCTAGTGACATATTGACAAATCTTGTTAAAGGCATTTTAGTTCTCTTGAGACTTGTTGTATCCATATTGTGATTCATGACAACGTTTAAATCGCCCCCACAAATAAGGATTCCTCCTGTTTCTACTGCTATGACGTCAAAAAGGGACTTGAAAAAGTATTTGTCACTTTCTGGGGGTGCATATACATTTACCAGTGTGATTGGTTAATTTTCTATTCTTCCTTTTACTATTATATACCTTCCTTCTTTGTCTTTGATTTCCTTTTCGTAATGAAATTGTGTTGTGTTTGGTATTAATGTTGCAACTCCCCTCCTGCGTCCCTCTTTATATGTACTGTAGTATAGGCTCCTGTAGCCGAATCTTTTCAGTTTTTCATGTTCTAATCTAGACAGATGTGTCTCTTGTAGGAATATAATTTGTGCTTTCTCCTTTTTCAATTTTCTCATCACCCTTTCTCTTTTCATCGGTACATTTAACCCATTTACATTCAGCGACATTATTTTTATGTTATTTGTCATTTACTGCTCTCTGAAAATATTCTCCCAAACCGTTACAAACTACATAAACATGAACATATACAAACTGAACACAAACCAAATACCTCCCGGACTTCCAAACATGGGGTATTCTTTTGCTCCTCCCCGCGTCCCCGTTGGTGGGTGAAGGGGATATCCTCATCTCTAATAAGGGCCCCTCCCTAGACCTAGGTACGCGCCCAGCTTGTGGGGTACCACAGCGCCTACACATGTCCAACTCAAATACCTCGACCTCTCCCAGTCTGTTCTTAATATGTTATGCAAATTAAAGAAGTCCGAAAATGTTCAGATACTCACACTGTGGATCTATTCTTCTGTCAGTCTTTTTTCTTTTTGTTTGTTTATCCACTTAGTTCCGTACAGTGTTTATTAATTAGTCTTTTTATTCCAGTCTGTTGTTATGATCCTTTCCTATCCCATTTTTTAGGCAGAACTTATTAGGATTTCCACTGATAGCTTTGTAGCTTATCTCTTGCTCGTTGCGCCGGGTCGGGTCCCCGGTCTTTCCCTCTCCCTCTCCCTCGCTGCCACTCTGCCGCTCCTCGCATCCTTCCCTCGGCCACGGCTCCGGTGTCTCCGCCTGGCACGTCCGCAGTGTAGCCTCTTTCCTTCATGTCCCGCGCCGCTTCAATGGCACTGTCATACATCTTCACTCCGTTGTTCCAGTGTATTCGCATTTTGGCGAGCGGCGTCTGGAAACGAATTCCCTTCTCCCTCAGTACTCTTTTGATGCCCGCGTATGCCCTTCGTTTCTGAACAATTTCTGTAGGATAGTCATGATCAAAGAAGATTTGTTTGCCTCCTACTTTTTTTTTTATTTATTTTTTTATACTTTATTGTAGGATCATATAGTATTCTGATATTATAGTTATTTTTACATTTACATCATCCTACAAACATTTTTTTTTTTTTATAAATGTAAACAATATAAATAAATGAATAAGTAAATAAATAAACAAAAACAACAAAATACAGTAATGATAAATAATATATATATATACATATACACACGCATACATACACACACACATATATACATATATATATATACATATATACATATACATACATACATACATACACATACATATATACACATACATACATATACATACACACATATATGCCTAGGTCAAAATATATTCATCAGTACACATATACTACATATGAAAAAAAACAAAACAAAAAAAAAAAAAAAAAAAAAAAACAGAAAGTATATATATATACACACAAGTTAAATCTCTTCCAGCTCTTCACGACTATCTTCAGGATATTAATAATAATTAGTTTAATTACAATCTATGTATGCTAACCATTTATTCCATCGTATCGAACACTCAGTTTCTAGGTTTCTAATTCTATAGGTGATTATTTCCATTTCTAAAATATTATTTACATTTGACTTCCAGTTTTTAAAAGATGGTGGACTAGGTTTTAGCCAGTTCCTTGTTATCTGTTTCATTGCTGCTATCCTAAGTATCCTAAATAAGTATTTGTCTCTTTCTGATATGAGTTCAGCCGGTGTTACACCTAAAATTAAACATTTTGGTTCAGGTACCTGGTTAATTTGGAAAATTTTCATAATAGAATTTGCAATCAGTTGCCAGAAGGTCTTTAGTGATGGGCAAAAGTAGAAAACATGTGAATGGTCTGCGTTATTTTCCCCACAATTTCTCCAACAATCTGATGAATTTGATGTCTTAAACTTTGATTGTATTTTTGGTGTGATAAAGAATCTTGTGTATATTTTCCATGTGTACTCCC
Source organism: Hyperoplus immaculatus (assembly GCA_949357725.1). Taxonomy (NCBI): domain Eukaryota; kingdom Metazoa; phylum Chordata; class Actinopteri; order Uranoscopiformes; family Ammodytidae; genus Hyperoplus; species Hyperoplus immaculatus. The sequence continues at coordinate 37,999,349 of OX442350.1, forward strand.
TCCAAAACCTAGAGTTTGTTGTTTTATGTATTGTTTTATAAGTGTTTTCCCAGTCCTCTTCTTTTAACTGTCCCCCTAATTCTAAGTTCCACTTCAATGCCACCGTGTCTTGTGTTTCATTCTTTTCTTGTAGTATTTTATATATTTTGGAAAGTGTATTCTTGATGTCAATATTATAGTTTTTAATCATAAATTGTATTAAGGGATGCTGCTCGTGAATGCCTGCTCTTTTTTGAAAGGTTTTTATATAGTTTCTAAGTTGTAAATATTTGTAGAAATTTGACTGGACTAAATCATATTTCTTTAAAATATCATCAAAGGAATTTACTTCATACTTAGTTATTATTTGTGAATATATTTGTAGTCCTTTTAAGGACCAGACTTTTAAGACACTGTCCATTTTGTTTGGTTTGAAATCTGGGTCCCATGCCATTTCTCTAAGATAGAGTAATTCCTTATTTATATCATGTTTTTTACAAATTTGTTTCCAATTACATAAAGTATTGTTAATCCATCTATTTTGTCCTTTCAGTTGAGTCATATCTTTTCTATCAATGAATGGTAATGTTTTTATTGAAAATGGAGTTTGTTCCTTTTCTATCGGAAGCCACTTCGCTTTAATATTATCATTAGTCCATTTCATTATGTTATTTATTTGTGTGGCATGAAAATAGGTTTGGAGGTCTGGAAGCGCTAGTCCACCATGTTCTTTCGATTTTATTAATGTTTTAAATTTGACTCTTTTCCTTTTGTTATTCCATATAAACTTAGTTATTATGCCATTCCATCTTTTAAAACTTTGGGAAGGAATTGATGTTGGCAGGTTCTGAAAAAGGAAAAGGAATTGTGGAAGTACCATCATTTTAATTGTGTCTACTCTACTAAAAAGAGAGTCCGGTATAGTTTTCCACCTGTTCAGATCCTGTTTGATTTTGTTCTCTAGATTCTGATAATTAACTTCGTGAACTTTACTTAAATCTTTATGGATTATTATTCCTAAATATTTCAGTTTATCTTGGTTCCACTTAAATCTGAGGTTTCCTTTAGAGTACTCTGTCAATTGTTTACCTATGCATATAGACTCACATTTATTTTCATTAATTTTGTATCCTGAATGGTCACTGTATTCTTTTATTGTTTCCATTAGTTCTGGTAGAGAGAGCTCAGGGGAAGTAAGATATAAAATAATGTCATCTGCATACAATGCTAATTTATGTGATTCTTGCCCTATAGTTAATCCCTTTATGTTGTCTTGTTGCCTGATTGCCTCAGCAAGAGGTTCCATACACATAGCAAAGATCAACGCTGACATTGGGTCCCCTTGCCTAGTTCCCTTATGAATGTGAAAGCGTCTTGATAGGGTACCATTGACTCTCACTTGAGCAACTGGGTTTTTGTACATTAATTCTAACCATGAGATGAAAGTGCTGTGAAATCCAAAAGCTTTTGCTGTTTTGAAAATATATGGCCACAGTACTCTATCAAAAGCTTTTTCCGCGTCTAGTGTTAATAATAGTAAATCCTTATTATGTTTTTGGGAAAAGTCAATTATGTTAAGAGTACGTCTTACATTGTCAGATAGGAATCTATTACGGATAAAACCAGTTTGGTCACTATCAATTAAATCTGGTAGGATGTCCTTAAGTCTATTTGCTATGATAGAAGTTAATATTTTTTGGTCTGTGTTTAATAATGATATTGGTCTATAAGAGGATGTATCCATTTTTTCTTTTCCATCTTTATAAATAACTGTGATCACAGATGAGTTCCATGTTGATGCCCACATACCTGATTCTAAGGCAAAGTTATAGGCTTTTAGTAATAGAGGTACCAATAATTCTCTGAACTCTTTATAAAATTCATTGGTGTACCCATCGTCTCCTGGAGCCTTATCTGTTTTTAGTTTCTTAATTTGTTGTGATATTTCCTCTTCCGTTATTCTTTTTATGAGGTTAGTGTTTTGCAATGATGAGACTTGTTTTAAATTTAGTTTCTCAAGATATAATTCAGTTCTTATCGAGTTTGTTTTGTCTGTTTCATCTTTGTACAGTTCTTCATAGTATGACGCAAATGCTTCTGCAATTTCATTTTTGTCTGTTATAACTTTAGATGTGTCATCCTTTAATTGAGTTATATAAGATTTACTTTTTTGATTCTTCAGTCTATAAGCTAACATTTTGATTGATTTTGGTCCTCCATCATAGTGTTTCTGTTTCGTAAGTAGTATTGATTTCTCTACATCTTGTGTCAACAATTTATCTAATTCACCACGTTTCTTCTTTAGCAGTTTGTTTAATTTCATATCGAGTGATTTTTTATGTTTATCTTCCAGAGCTTTTATTTGTATTTCAAGTTCTGTTGTAAGTTGTTCTCTTTGTTTTTTCTTTAAGGAGGAGTATCGTATTAATTCACCCCTTAAAACGGCTTTTGCTCCTTCCCATAGAATTATACTATTAATGTCTTCCGTGTCATTAAATTCCAAATATTCCTTTAAGGTTTTTTTGACTGTATCTTTTAGGTCTCCATTTTGTAGGAGCGAGTTATTCATTCTCCATAAGTATTTCCCTTTGTTTGAATTCAAGTTCACTTTTAAGGTGAGCTTTGCATGATCTGATAGTGTAATTGTTCCAATGGTGCATTTTGTGATATTTGTCATATCTTTTTTAAACATGAGGAAATAGTCCAGTCTATTATATGTAGAGTACCTATTAGAGTAGTATGTATAATCCTTTGTTCTTGGATGAAGAGTTCTCCACACATCTATCATTCCCAACTCTTTGCAAGCTCTTCTCAAAATATTTGCATTTTTCTCAGATTTATGTTTACTTCCTGCTGTTGAGTCCACGTTAGGATTTAACACAAGATTCAAGTCACCTCCAATAATAACCATGCCTTTGCCTTGGGTTACTATTAAATCAATAATGTCATTCATAAATTGAGTTTTCTCATCTGGTGGGTAATAAATATTTATAAGAGTTATTTCAACGTTTTCTATCTTGCCCAACACCAAAACAAATCGTCCTTCTTTGTCCACTATGGTTTTTGTCTTCTGGAATGGTACATGGTTTTTTATAACTGTTGCTACACCTCTCCTTGATGACGTATATGAGGATGAAAAAATTTGTGCATTTGCAATTTTGCCCAGCTTCTTAGAGCTTCTTCTCTTGCGTTAAATGAGTCTCTTGAAGAAACAATATATCTCCATTTTCTTTTTTCAGTTGTTGTAGGATCTTCCTCCTCTTTATATAATTATTAAGGCCATTTACGTTTTGAGAGATAATATTCAGATCATTCATATCTTTCATAGCGATTGTACACATAGTTGGGCTTTAAATATTCACTTTTAGTTAAGTTTGAGTAGGATTGTAACATTTCTATACAATAATTCAGTCGCGAAGAGCTGGAAAAAAACAAACAATGAAAAGGAAGAGAAAAACAATATGCTGAGTAAATTTTACCTTGAGAAACATTTGGGGCAAATATACAACCAATGTATTCAAACAACTCAAACATACAAAAACGTAAGAAAGAAAAGAAAGAAAAAGCACCCACAGTCAAAACCATTGTGGGTGTCACGGAGAAAAAAAGTTCCGTGATTCTGAGAAAAAGCTCACAATCAATGAGAGCGGTCCAGCTGCTGTTCACAATTCCTCCTCAAGTGAACACAGCCACCGACGCTCCCTTACTCCCGTCAAACACCTCCAAATAGAAAAATAATAATAATAATAATAAATATCGCTTTGGTTAATGTAGAGCCCATTCAGGGGCATAGGTTAACAAGAAAATAAAAAATAAAAATAAAAATAAAGAAGGTGGAACCAAAAAAAATTAAATAAACATAAATAAATAATAATAATATATTAACCTTCTTTTCATATTATTTCTGTCTTGTAATTAATTGGCAGGCTACAGTTTCATTTAATACAACAGTGTGTGTCCTTATATCTGTATTCTGATAACCGCAGCTAAATACAGTAAATAAGTAGGCTGTAAAGAGCAAACATATACATATAGGCTACAAAAAATAAAAATAATAATAATAATTATTATATTAATCTGCCGGTTAATTACTATCAATTCATTATCTGGCTTTGATATGAAAAAATCAAATTAAATAAAAACAGGTTAAAGTAAGCATCTCATCTGTGTTCATTATTTGGCCTAAGATGACCGATTTAAATGACACATTTAAATCACCTCAGAGTCAGTCAGTATTAATCGCATATAAATAAAAGAGAAGAGAGAAGAAAGGAAAGAGAAAAGGAAAGAAAGAAAAAATGCTGCAGGTTCATCATTACAGTTCTGTTCGTTCACTGTAGGCAGTTTAAGGTTAACGTTACCTACGGCACCTGTGTGATTGTCTCCACAACTCTCCGGGCTTCATCGGCGGTGCCGAAAGAGTATTCCTTCTTGTTGAAGGAGAATCGGAGAGTGGCTGGGTAGTGCATCCTGAATCGGATATTATTTTCGATCAGCTGTTGGCACACTGTATTGAAACTCCTGCGTTGCTGCACAACACTTGGGGGGGATATCCTGACGAATAGTTATTTTGACTCCGTCAAGCTCCAGCGATTTGGTCTTGCTGTAAGCCGTAAGAATTTTCATCTTGTCGTTCGGGTTGTGGAGTTTAATGATGACAACTCGGGGTGAATCAGCTTTGGGTCGGCCGAGGCCTCTGTGGCACCTGTCCAGGCGAATCCGGCCCTTCTTGGTCTCCAGGTTGAGAACAGTAGGCAGCCAAGTTTCAAAGAAGGTCAGCGCATCTATTCCTTCAGTCCCCTCCTTGACCCCGAATATGCGTATATTGTCTCGGCGTGATCTCGCCTCTTGGTCATCCACCCGGTGAGTAAGAGCGTCTATTTTCCCTTCGGCGTCTGATAGTTTGGTCTCCAATTCAGCAATTATATCTTCTGAACGTGAAATGCGGTTTTCAGTTTCAGTAATGCGCTCTGAATTCTGCTCGAATTTGGATGTTATCACATCAAGCTTCTGGGAAAACGCTAACATTTTCTCTTCCATCATAGTAGCAACTTGTCTGGTAATTTGTGCTGCCAAATTAGTAGCGTCAATTGGGCAGCTGGTGCTGGAGCCTTCGGAGTCACTGTCAGTCATTGTTGGCCTGCTTTTGTTTGGCACTTCGAGTGTTCCCAGCTGATGACATTTCTTTATCGGTCCGTTTGGGTAACTCTTGTAGTTTGATTGTCTTTAGTTGTATAGCGATAAACACGGTGTAACTTAACTTTTAGGGAGGCATTGATCGGGAGCGTCTGTCTTTAGCTTTCTCTCAGCGCGTCATCACCGGTTTGCCTCCTACTTGTAGCTTTTTCTGCCAGGCTCTCTTCAAAATCATTTCCTTCGTCTCGAACTGTAGAAAGTTGGCAATAATTGACCTGGGCGCAGCGTTCGGGGTCGGTTTCTGGGCTAGGGCTCGGTGGGCTCGCTGGATCTGGAGGTTGGTCCCCTCCGGGAGCTCGAGTTCGGCCTTTAGAAGCTGCTCAAGGTATATGGCTGCCGAGCTCCCCTCCGTGTCTTCTGGTAGCCCAAATATTCTGATGTTGTTTCTCCTTGATCTCCCCTCTTGCATTCGGCGTGTCTGCCCCATCAGCTCCGACAGCGCGGCATTGGCCTCCATTTTCCACTCTTCGACTTCTCCAATTCGCTCCTGAGCCTCGCTGATGTTCACCTGTTGTGCCTTTAGCTCGGTGTTGTTCTCCTTTAGCTGACGGTCTATTTCTTGCCGGAGGTTGGTGATTTCCTCCTTCATCTCTCTCTTCAGCTCGTCTTTAAATGTGGTCAGCTCATGGCGTAGTTCTTGTTTGAGTTCCTTGATGTCCTTGCTGATAGTAGCAAGGCCGACTCTTAGCGTCTCCGCGCTGTCCATTTTCTCGGTTGTCTCTTCTTCGTGTTCGCTAGCCTCGTATTCGGAGATTTCTTCCATTTCAGGTTGTTCTCCTGCTTTTTTTTGGTTTTTGTTGTTTCTCTGACTTCTTCTCTTTTTTGACCCACTCATACTCTAGTTTTATTTGTCGAGTTATGTCTGAATAGTGGGAATATTTTACCGACTCTGGAGAGCTAGATAACTATGCGTCTACTCTCTCCGCCATCTTCCCGGAAGTGGGGGTGACCCTTGTTTATAATGATGCCGAGAAACAAAAATACAAACACAATACAAATACACAACAAGCTGGTAAAGGGAAACATCTCAGACAGAGATGTAGAGTGACTAGTAACATAATTAAATTGGTAAGTACAACGTAGCCTAATTAAAACAGTTAAAGCAAGAGTTTGGCAGATTCAAGACAGCATGTTTTAAATTGGTTAAAGGATATCATGGTATTCATGTTAAGTTGATGCTGTAAGCTGTTCCAGGAGTCAGGGGCACTGAAGCTAAAAGCTGTCTTTCCCAGCTCAGACCGGGCTTGTGGGACATAAAGCATAAGCATGTCAGTGGAGCGGGTCTGATAAAGCCCATCTGAAATTTGCAGCATTTCTGTTAAATAACGAGGAAGCTTCCCGGTCAAGGCTTTGTAAATAAAAATGTAAATAAAAATGTGCCAATGTGCATCACGTCTTGCTTTAATAGAGGACCACCCAACCTTTTCATATTAAAGACAATGGTGTGTGTCATAAGCATCTCATGTGATATTATATTCCTCTGCTATCTGTCAGGGCGCATGCGCACGCAGCGACCGACAGCAGGAGTTGTGCGTTTACTTGTCTGTCTTTTGGTAGTTTTTTATCCTAGCTCCGCTAAGCTAGGAGCTAGGATAACAGTAGGAGAAAGTTGCCCTGGTCTGCCTTCTCAGAGCGGGAACACTCTTTACTAAGAGCCCAAACCCTCTGGTCATATCTCGGGCGAGTTTTGCCGTACAGCAAGACTCTATCCCCAGCGTGGCCCGTCTTAAAGGGAAAATTCGCCGATTTTCAACCTTAACTCATCTACCATAATATCCTTTGGGTTGCATTATATCCCCGTGTATTTTTTCAACATCGTCCGTTTCGCGGGGGCCGAGCTTCAAAAATCCATTCACCGGTGACGTTTCTGTGACGTTTCCGTGTCAAGGAAGAGCTCGTGCAGACTACAGACTCTTGGAGCCGAGCTCACCAACCCCCCTCTCTGTGAATCCAGGGGGCGGGCTCTAAAAGCACGTGCGAACCAAAACAAACCGTCTGTCCATGCCCATGGTCCGTGACAGTTTACTTGTATCATTTCCTGCATTGAAAATTGCATCTTTTCACACGGGCACAGACGATATGGATGAGGATACTTTAAAAAGTGTGTTGGCTGACTGGAATGAACCAGCAGGGTATTTAGTTGGGCCAGAGAAGCCTACACTGCTGAAGAAATTCAGCGAGGAAATACAGTATGCAGAGAGGCCGAGGCTGCAGCTGTTTCAGCCTTGGTTAGGGTTAGCCTTGTAAGACAATACAACTGGACCACCATTAGAAACCGAGAGACATTTTCAATATCCCAAAAATAATTTGGAAAAGACAACAAATACCAGCAAGACCGGGAGGGCAGATGATCATTGAGTGAGTAACATTATTTTTTTTCTAGCATGTTGTAACGTTATCTTTGTCACATTGTGTTGTCTGAGCCATTGCACTGATGTTGCACTTAGCATGTCTATAGCACTTTTCAGAAGAACCCTTTACAACAGGTCAAATAAAATGACCAGTCTTTTGTTCTTACATTGGCTGCTATTGTTACATTATAGCTTTGTGGAGAGTAACCACTTGTTTTGTGTTTTAATTTCTTTAGACATAATCGACTTGTCACACGTCGGTTCTTGATTGAGTGGGTGCTCCAAAGGGGAGATACTTGGCAAGGGGACCGCATCGTCTTACCTGATTGTGTCATACAGCGCATCAGAGCCAAATATCCATCTCCAAATGGTCACTACAGGCGACAGGCTGAAGAAGACGCTACGTAGAAGCTACGGATGAGCTATGATCAAATATTTTGACCTGTAAATACTGCTGCTAACTATGGACACTGATTGAGATTTAATCATGTGAAAATGTGTCAATTCTCCTTGACTGTATTTACAAATAAAAATAATTTTGTATAAACATGATTGTTTTTTGTCATTGCATAGGTAACCATTTTAATACACAGGTTTGACTTATCAACTAAAAGTGAAATAGTTTCAGAGAATCAAACACTTTATAAGGCATAGATAGAGTTTAATATAACAAGCAAGTAAAACAGTGTGCATTATTCTACACACAACTGTAAAGTATGTACATATACAAATGTAAAAAAGAAAAATAACATTTTCAAAAGCTTTGAGTTTCCAGTGTGTTGGGAAAAACAATTGTAGCATAATGCTTCCTTCGTCAAGTTACTGTTGAAATATTGAGTGATGTTTAGCAGCAGCTTCTTCTGTAATTGGTTTTGGACATGTTGTGAGGGAGGGCAGGCTGAGGGAGCTGTAGTGATGATGTCAGCACTTTGCAGGCAGCAGTCTCTTCTTCATGTGATGACGAGTTCTACGAGGGTTGCTCTGAAGTGGTGCGTGTGTGCGGGATGTAAACAGTCTTCACAACAGAGTGCGTGGTCCTCGGACAATACACCATCTTCCTTTGGACCTCACCTGAAATGACAAATTATGATTGTATCACAAGGCCAGCACTGAAGAGATGACAAAAGAAAAATCAATGTGTTATACTGTAAAGATAATGTTGCTGTTGCAATAAATATATAAAACAGACAAACCACTATGTAACCATAGATAGGTCAGTCAGTTAGTGCACTAACACAATAGTAGTCTTTTGTCTAAGAAGACATCATGTTTATATTAGCAGCCAAGCATACTGTATGCCAGGGTGTGGCTATGCATTTGCATTAGGAAGAGCCAAGACGACACAAGACTAGGGACATCAGTGCTAATCACCCAGCCATCACCATCAGCATAGCAATTGTTTATGGTTTTGGAAAGCTGATCATTTTAACGACATCGCTAATAACCATGCACATGGAAAACAAACACACAGTCACACACAAACAGTCTTGCAAATGCAACTAAATCTTCCTCAAGGATACACAGAGGGGCCTACTGCCCCCCTCACGAGTTCACTTCTAACTGTAGCTTAGCGGCTAAGGTAACTTGGCTACAGCTACAACCGGTAGACTAATTCCTCCTTGCCCCATCTATCAGCCTTACACCGGGACACAATATTCAACAGCGGTGTGGGCAGCACAGTTATAATATATAATATAATATAATATATATAGGGGAAACACTGATACTAACTACAGTAGGCTACTATGCAATTTAGCTCACGTTAGCTTACCTTTATTCGGATTATTTTTCCCGGGGCTGGGGCTATGCATCACGCCGGTGAATAGGCAACAGGTAGGGCCTAGTATCTTCAGCTTACGCTTACTCCTGCTTCTTTTCTGTTTCCTAAAGTTGGCGCATCTAGGCACATTATAGGACGGCATGTTTTCTTTGTGGTAGTTGTCCAACAGTGAAATAATACGAAGTGCGCTATTACTGTACTGCTTACACGGGTCAGGTCCGTGCTGTGTTTATGTCACCATGGTAACGCGAGCAGCTCGGAATCTGGGCAGGCTGCAGAGCGTACCCCCCCGCGCAATGCATCCTGGGGCCTGTAGGAACTGTAAAAACGGCTACGTCAGCCCCGCGTCATCAGTTTAAATCCGAAATCATTGTGCTCTCTGCCAATTCGGATCAATTTTTGGGGGGCTTTTTTCAATAGACTACTAATATACTCGGCCCTGATATACCATTCACATGAAAATGGGCGAATTTTCCCTTTAAGCTGCGGAGGGAAAGGAACTGACTGTGTTGTGTTGGTTTTTCCCTGATTCTTGTACTTTGCACTTTAGTGCCCAGGCCTGCGTACATGTTGTGATGTTTGCGTCTGTCACTGAACTGGAAGTGTTGAGGAAGTCGTAAAAATATTGAGAAATGCCTGTTGAATCTACAAAAAAAATTTTCGTCCAAAGAACAAAAGAACTGCCTCTATTCTTTAATCTTATGAACAGTTTGCACCTTGTGGTGAACCCTCTGTATTTGCTCTCTTGGGCTGTGTTCGGAAAGCCATACTAACGTCCTACATCCTACATACTCACCATCTATATACTGCATACTATCTACTCAAAGATCGATTGTCTATGCGAGGTGCGTCAAAACGTTTTCAGTGAAGTATACTCAAGCAATAAAGAATTTATTCTTCTTCTTATAAGATTCAGGCCGTTTAGACTCTGTTTAGCGTATAACCGCCCTCTACAGGTTATATATTGAACTAGATTTTTACAGTCCTGTGTTCATCATCTGTGTTTTAGACCTCTTGTTTTATAATTATGTTTTGAGGCGGAGGATCCCTCCGACGCTCTCTGTCCGGCTCATCAGCACTCAGCTGTCTGTGAGTTGAGCTGGACGAGCCGCGGTGTGTGGAACAGCAATCTGTTCTGATCTCTCTCCACTATCAGACTCACTTCACTCATTTCACTTAGTGACTCTAATGTTGTTAGGTATTTATCTTCATCTCTTATCTATTGTAAGAGTTTATGAATGACTGCACGTACAGTTGTCAGATTGCGGACCCCAAACAATGTCGTTGCCTAGCAACTTGTTAATTTTCCTGTGCGGGTAGAATTGACCCAGTGCATTGTGGGGCGGTTGAGTAGGAAAAGTATCCAATCGATCCATACCCAAAATCTTCCTGGAAGTTAGTACTCATCCGGGAATTTCTTGCATACCCAAACTCGCATACCCAACCGTCACATACTCAAATTGAAGTCAAAATAAGTACGAGTAGGACGTTAGTATGGCTTTCCGAACACAGCCTTGGAGTCTTCTCTTTATGGTAGACTTGGATAATGACATGCCTACCTCCTGGAGACTGCTCTTCACTTGGCTGGATGTTGTGAAGGGGTTTTTCTTTAAAGCCACTATGAGTAACATTTTAAATATCTCTAAAACAGCCTCATGTTTCCTCTGATAGTCATAAATTACCTTTAACAGCAAACGAGACCATCAGTGCAAAGAAAGACGTTTTTATATAGTTTTTATTACTGCATTTGGTCTAGAAAACAGCTTTATGACAGCTGGCGTCGTAAAAATACTACCGCTTTTGTCCAAAGGGGCTGCCAACTGACAAAGTTACTCGTAGTGGCTTTAATGTGGAAAGGATCCTGCGATCATCCACCACTGTTCTTCCTTGGACGTCCAGGCCTTATTGTGTTGCTGAGCTCACCAGTTTGAGTTTTCTATTCCTCAGAATGTACCACACTGTTGATTTGGCCACTCCTAATGTTTCTGCTATCTCTCTGATGGCTTTTTTAGTTTTTTCAGCCTAACGATGGCCTGTTTCACTTGCATTGAGAGCTCCTTTGACCGCATGTTGTAGGTTCCCTGCAACAGCTTCCAAATGCAAATGCCACTCCTGGAATCAACTCCAGACCCTTTACCTGCTTGGTTGATGATGAAACAACAAAGGAATAGCCCACACCTGTCCACGAAACAGCTTTTGAGTCAATTGTCCAATTACTTTTGGTCCTTGAAAAACAGAGGGATACATATTAAAGAGTTGTAATTCCTTAACCCTTCCTCCAATTTAGATGTGAACCCTTAAATTAAAGCTGAAAGTCTGCACTTTAAGGCTATATTCATTATATAACTAACTTGAAGATTTTTTAGTAAACTGTTAAAATAACAACTTGCGTCAGTGTCCAAATATATATGTACCTAACTGTATCTATAGCTATTGGTAATTGTTACAACTCGTCAAGCTCCCTGTTCTCTGGTGCCTTCTGTGTGATTACTGGCCCCACCCTAATGTGTGTGACCTGTGTCTCCAATGTATTTGTGTATTAAAGTCCTTGTCTTCTTTTCATTAGTTGTAAAATCCTAACGATTCCCATCCCTACTGCCGATCCTGACTGCACATCTCTGCCTCACTCATACTCTGTCTTTGTATTTCTGTCTGTCTGTCGCTACAGAAACAAAAAGGAACAAAGAAACCTAAACCTCACCGCTGTCAACAGTGTAAGAAAGAGTTCAGGTCGAGAGCGGCCTTAACGACTCATCAGAGAATCCACACTGGAGAGAAGCCGTACAGTTGTGACCAGTGTGGGACAACCTTCACTACATCAGGACAACTCAAAGTCCACCAACGTATTCACACTGGAGAGAAGCCGTACAGCTGTGACCAGTGTGGCAAAACCTTCATTACATCAGGAAACCTCAAACGCCACCAGCGTATTCACACCGGAGAGAAGCCGTACAGCTGTGAGGACTGTGGCCAGAGATTCACCCGGCTAGGTTCTTACAATAGACACAGAAACATTCACACAAAGGAGAAAATCTACCCATGTCAGGAATGTGGGAAAGTCTTCAGTTCCTACGGCTCATACCGGCAACATGAGCGTATCCACACTGGAGTCAAAGAGTACCAATGTCAACACTGTGACAAACGGTTCTACAGATCGTCTACCCTCTCAGTGCATGAGAGAATCCACACTGGACTCAAAGAGTACCAATGTCAACACTGTGACAAACGGTTCTCCCATTCATCTACTCTCTCAGAGCATGAGAGAATCCACACTGGAGTCAAAGAGTACCAATGTCAACACTGTGACAAACGGTTCTCCTCATCGTCTCACCTCTCAGTGCATGAGAGAATCCACACAGGACACAAACCGTACTGTTGTGTCAAATGTATGAAAAGCTTCACCCAAAACTCCACCCTGAAGAAACACAAGTGTGTTTAAACGATCAGTTGTTATCAGAGTTATTAAGGCATCAGCAAACCATTATATACTTTATCTGTATGTCATAGATCAAAACATGTAGGAGAGAGAATATATTAGGATTTTTTTTCTCAGCAGATGACGTGTGAACATATCATGTAATAAATGCAGAGCCCTGTTTTCATGTGAAATTCCACCTCTCAATGTGGATAAAAAGATTCTGTTGTAGACCCTCATTCATCTGAGTAAACCCATTTCCAAGAGTTTATCTGATCCCATCAGAATAATTATTTTACATCTTGTTGAGGTCTTTCTTGTCAATTGTTATAAATAAATGTCGTCTTTGAAATGTTTTAACCGCTCTGCATGCAGTTGTCTTTTTATTTTTAAAACCAGAATTGTTTCTTCGTTATTTTGAATCAATTTAAAGTTGTATTCAATAATGCATATGTTTATTCTAATGAACTGTTTTATTTAGAACATTAATTTCCTTTGGATATGTGGATGCTGAAAAGCTGATGTTAAACTGGATTGCTGACTGAGTATGAACTTTCTGAAAAACTGAAAAAGTCCTTTAATTGGCTTGGAGCTAAACTACATTGCTATCTTGGATTGATATGATTCAGCTGGTGGAGTATGATAGGGAGCAGACATGGGGGACTCGAGTCACATGACTTGACTCGAGTCAGACTCGAGTCGCAAATTTGAGGACTTGAGACTTGCTTGACTAACACTGATAAAAGACTCGACTTGACTTTGACTTGGTTCTCATGACTTGAGACTTGACTTAGACTTGAGACAGATGACTCGAAATGACTTGAATTTTTAAAAGTTAGATAACGTTAGAAATTATGTTTTTATTTTGAAACATGATCGGGTGATTGTACAGTGCAATGCACGCAGCGCGCTGCACGGACAAACAGCGTCAGCAGGTCAACACAGGAGCAGCAGTAATGGAGGCGGCTAGACCAAGAATATTTCACGTGAGCCTCCCACACGCTTATAACCCAATCACAGTAAATATGTAGCACCTTCTTCACTTCCCTTTTCACGTTGTAACGGCCCCGGGAAGTCGTGTATAAGAAAACGAAAGTAACGAGAGTTTCCTGCTGCGCTGCTGCCTTGATAACGCACGCTTCCTTATCGAGTGCCCTACCTCCACGGACTGTAGGCTTTATAAATAGGGTTGGGCACCGAAACCCGGTACCAGTATGGCACCGGTGCCGACGTAAACGGTAGTAACCAGACCAAATAAGAACGAAAGTTTCGGTGCCGCCCCTGCTGTAGTCACGTCTGTATTTTGACAGACTGATCGCTCTTTATGTCATGATCGATGAAGCATGTCCGCTCGCGGATACTGTTCTGTGTACACCGAGAGCAGCTGTGAGTGAAGAGAACAAGCCCGACCGTCTCGAGGAGCGCGCACACGAGTGCTCAACACTCGCTTACGTTCGCAGTTTCACAGACTGATCGCTCTTTATGTCAGACTATTTTTGAACACCAATGCAATGCATTTCTTTTTGCGAATGACACGCGATCTAGCAGTATTGTCACGCATGTATTAGGCACGTGTAGGCTTACGATGAGGCAGCGGCCGTCAGCTGTTAGTGCTGCCTTTACGCACGGCGGTGGAGACAAACCCAAAAAACACGCAGCGGGACACGGCGGCCCGGTGATATGGAAACGTTTAACAAGGAACTTCATTAAGACACACTTAAAATAACGATCTCTGCCCATACAAAAAGCTCTGACTTGGATAACTGTATGGAGCGATCTCTGTATAAAACCATCCGGTATGGCATGTGTCTGATGACGGGCCGTTATATTAATAATAAACAGCGCACTGCACATTAGAACAGCATGTATATTAAAGATCTCGGATCCTTCCTGAGAAGGCAAACATGACAATTTTTCTGCACAAAAAGGGTTAATTTGACAAAGTTAATAGATGTGGTCTTATCTTTACAGAAGACTACTTCGTATTTTTTATGTCAGTTGAATTTTGTTTCAAGTTAAATGCAAATGAGCACTGTTAATATTCCAAAAGGCTAACGCTCTTCCTTGACTGTTTTCAGTCTGTGGTTCTCATTGGGTGTACTTATTCCCTTACTGTAGATCTTTCTTATCAAAATTATTACTTTTAGCTAAAGTTTTATTTTAAGATTAGATTACCTGGTAGTCTCCACATTAATCTCCATTATTATATTATTTGTAATATGGAAATTGAAAGCAGCCTAAATGTGGTAGAAAGAAAAGGAAAGGTGCGGTGTTGATCATATGTGATAGATAAGGGGTCGCTATTGGATGCAGACATTATGAGATTCGGACCTTTGCTGTAAGAAAATGTTGTCAACTGGACCCATTTAAATTTTAGTTGAAGACCCCTCGGTCAGACCAGGAATAATTCAATTGTAGTTCAAGGATGATGTTGTGGATGACGGTATGAAGAAGAGAACTGTGAAATGCAGGTCTTTTTAAATGTAGAAACTGGGTTAGATCATGTGATGTTTGAATGACTTGACTTGTGACTTGCTTGATTCTCTCCACAGTGACTTGGACTTGCTTGAGACTTGAAGGTTATTACTTGAGACTTGCTTGTGACTTGCACATTAGTGACTTACCCCCACCTCTGATAGGGAGTGAATAGTTGAACTCATAATGTAAGAATAATGTTGAATATTTAGAAATTTGAATGATTTTGTTTGTTGAAATATTTCTAGAAAGACATGAAAAATGTTTTAAAGGTGTGAAATAATCCTTTAATGGGCAGAATGAGTCACCCATCCTTAACCATATTCACTTTTAGCAACTTGTTTATGAATATAGTTTCTTTGTTTTCAGCTTGAAGTATTTTTGAATGTTTGAATTTAGCATTATATCATATTTCCTGATTCTTATACTGCTTAAAGTTTTGAGCTGTTTTGTAATTTTATTAAATATTGGACCGAATTAATCAAATACGTTTCAACTTTGTTTCTGTGGAACAGATAAAACCGAGACATCTGTTTTTCACATGCATTTTATTATCAGAGTTATTAAGGCTTCAGCAAACAATGATGTGCTTTTTCTGTTTGTCATAACACAGAATACATGCAGTTGAGAGAATATATTAGGTTTTATCTCTAAACATTTGATTTGTGAATATGTTGTGTAATAAATGCAGAGCCCTGTTTTCATATTGAATTTCTCCTATCACCCTAACACCTGTGGCTTTGGAACGGTGAGGAGTTTTTTTTTATACATTGACCTATCTGTACAATGGAAGGGAATCACATTATGTAGATTGAAAGAAAATACCTGTAAACAAATTAACGGCCTTGCTTTTCTTTTTAATTTAGAGGAATTACTTTTTTTATTTTTATTGACGTAAGTAACAAAGACCGACAGTTTGGGATGATTCTGGCTTAAAGGTGTGTGTGTGTGTGTGTGTGTGTGTGTGTGTGTGTGTGTGTGTGTGTGTGTGTGTGTGTGTGTGTGTGTGTGAGAAACCAATTTAAAACGTCCAGAGAAAAGCCAGTTATTAACCCGACGCCAAAGAGCTGTCTGTCCTCTCTCCTCTAGACAGCAGTTTAAGAAGCGGATTAGAGACACTGACATTTTTCCTTTTTGAAATGCTCCAGTAATAAGCTGAGACACTGCAGGTGAACAGGGTCAGATGTTTAACTTATAGATATCACCATTAAACTTTGCCTTTTGATTACTGACATTAAAACAATAATTCTTTGTATTACAATTGTTCTTTATATCCTATAGTATATATATATATCTATCTATCCCCCCCCTCTCTCTCTCTGTCTGTCTGTCTGTCTGTCTATCTATCTATCTCTTTCTCTTTGTCTGTCTGTCTATCTATCTATCTATCTATCTATCTATCTATCTATCTATCTATCTATCTATCTATCTATCTATCTATCTATCTATCTATCTATCTATCTATCTGTCTGTCTGTCTGTCTATCTATCTATCTATCTATCTATCTATCTATCTGTCTATCTGTCTCTGTCTCTGTCTCTGTCTGTTTGTCTGTCTGGACAAAAGCGATAGTGTTTTTACCACGCCAGCTGTTGGGCTGACAAAGCCAATAAGAAAAACTCAATAAAAATAGCAGTCTTTGCACTGCTGGTCTCATTTGCTATTACATTGCCATTTATGATCATCAGAGGAAAAATTCGACTGTTTCAGAAACATTCAAAAGTTCCTCGTAGCACCTTTAATTTGGTTAATTTAACTGATCATAAAAACTTGACCGCTAAAGCCAGTAGCAGTTAAACTAGACATCTCTCTAAAACCTTTAAACTAGGATTTGTTGCCTGAAAGCTTCTCCGGTCGGATCCTCTTCCTCAGACACAATTTCACGCTTGAGAAATTGTCACATTTTAAATTAAGTTTTGGCTCTTGGCTTTAGTTGGGGAGCTGCAGTGGCATTGAGTGTCCAACGAGAGCCGTCAAAATATGTTTCTGATGATTTATTTTTTTTTACTTTTTATTTATCAGTTTTTGACACAACCACAGACGAACAAACATTTAGTGTGTATAGAAAAGAGGCAAAAAAAAAGAAATAATTATAATTTAAGATAAATAAATAATAATTAATTTTGGATAAATACAAATAAGTGAAACAAGCTAAGCAAGAATAAGAAGCACCTACATGTGAACATTTACAATACTTGCTCACCCATTTCCTTTATGCTTCAAATAATGTGAACACAAATAAAAACTCTAATACAACATGGGCTTAAGCCTACATAAGAAACACACTCACATCCAGACCTATCTACAGTACATTCTCTTCACCTAATATTTTAAAATTTCAAGAAAGAAAGAAAAATTTATAATAATAATAATAATAATAATAATAATAATAATAATAATAAATGTATTTAAAAATAAATGTAAATACATGAGTTCAGCTGATTGTGTATGAAGGACAAACTCTTTCTCATTTTAACTTTATAAGAGTAATTAAGTTAAATAGGCTTTATAGAAAATAACTATATTGTCTGTCAGTCACGTCATCTTCATTGCAGCCATTCCACATCGCTGTCTAAATGTTTCATGTCTAACCTTTAATCTTGATGTATTTTCTTTGTTTTTACTATCTCTTAAATGCAATATCTAATGTCTAATCTTGATGTATTTCATGGCCCTGTAAAGCACTTTGAATGGCTTGGTGTCTGAATTGTGCTATAGAGATAAACCTGCCTTGCCTTGCCTTGCCTTGCATTGCATTGCCTCTTTAACACTGAATTATAAATCTTGTTTTTCTTTCATAAGGCTGCAAGTTTCACATATTTTTATTCAACAAAGAAACACATTTCCACAGACCCTGAACTCATCCAGGAAGCTATTTTCCTTTTAAAGTGAAGGTCTATTTGAGCTCAAAACTGGTTTTCAGTGTTTTGTTGTAGCAGGGAAAGAGAGAGAGAGAGGAGGAAGAGAGAGGGAGAGGGAATGAGGGAGAGGGGAGAGAGGAAGAGAGAGAGGGAGAGAAGAGACAGAAGTCCCTTTTACACAGCCAGTGAAAGCCGGCAATATGCCGGAATTTCGGCCCTCCGCCCTGCTGTATAAATGCGACGGTTGCGGAACAGGGGGAAGAAAGGTGCGAGAGATTGCGTACATTGTGAAATTGCATATTTATTTTATTACATTTTGCAGAAAGTTTCAAACAGTATTTTCTTCAGTTTTACTTGTTTATTATTTGAATCTCTCAGTGTTGTTAAAATTGATATTAAATATCCATTTGTCTAAATATGTTAAAAAAGACACATGTTTTCAAAGGGTGTACTCATTTCTTCACATGATTGTATGTTGTTCATTGCCTTATTTATGAGACATTTTCATGTTAATAAGACCTGTAGGCCATAGAAATTATTTTTCATTCATGGAATGAAAAATCCATAATCTTTTCTCCAAAAACGTTGGACACTAATAGGTTGTTAAAACGTCTAGATGTTTGGTTTTTGAAGAGATGCATATTTACCCATAATTACTTAGATATTGCCACATTTACATGGGCCTATTAGTTAAAACATTCTGGGGAAAATAATATAGCCAAAAGAATAGCTCCAAAGTCAATAATCAACTGGCAAAGTTTCATGATGTCTATAAGATAACATTATATCCCGTTCACCTGCAGTGTCTCGACTTTGACCACTGGGTGGTAGTAATGCGCTCAGCAACGTCTACACTGCCGGAAGTCTATATCAAGGAGAAGAAGAATCTGGTTAGGAACTGCGCATGCGCGGTCTTTTCTCACAACACTGGAAGATTCAGCAGACAACACAAGCCTCTTCACCGTCTCATCTTTATTTATCAGGTTGGTAATGTTTCTAAACCTCACCGTGATTGTTGTAGTTTGTTAACGAAAGTTGAGAGATCGTTTTAGTTTAAGGTAATATAGTGAAATGAGTGGAGTTTGTCTTACTTTAACAGAAGTTTAGCTGCAAAGAAACAAACATGGCGCCGACTCCCGCGTAAACTGTTTACTGTTATGGCTCTTTCCCGCTACATTGTACCGTCTACTCGCCTCTGGTACAGGTACTGTTGTATAGGTGGTTTTCTATCACAAGATGGTGGTCGTTATTATCTTTCAAACTCCCAGCAGGACATGTAGCCTACAGTATTAGCCTCAGCTTGCCTTACACACAGCACAGTCTCAGAGCTACACCGCCCATATCTGGAGTGAACTTTTACTAAAGACTCCTGCTCTTCCAAACGTTATCACTTACAACAATGTATCTATCGTATTAGTTGGCATGTTACGGGTCCCGAGCATAGATAGTAAATAATATGGATGTAGCATCCGAGCTGACCTCAGTTAGTCACACGGCATCCAATAATCCTGGTTTGTGCGCGTCGCCATCTTGTGAGATTTTTACTCCGCCTCACGTGGGGAGAGGGAGATAGCTGACGTATACCTCCGAGGCAAAGTGAGGGACAATGGGCGGAGAGACACGTAACAATAATTGTGGAATACGATCATTGTTCCAAAATGATATAGTCTCTGTCCCATATGTAGTTGCCTACTGGAATAATTGTGACCTTATCTGACCTTAATTGGAAGAAAATCTGGACTTTACCATCTAAATGTTTGATCACTAACAAAATGAAAGAGGTATATTTTAAGATTATACACCGTTACTATCCATCTAAACTATTTTTTCAAAGATTTAAATTAGATATAGATGTCAACTGCTCATTGTGTAATATGTACCCTGAAGATGTAACACATTTATTTTTGAGCTGTTTCCATTCAAATCATTTTTGGAAAGATATTTGCACTTTTATCACTCGTTTCATTGGCCCCAAGTTTTCCCTTTGTATTGAACATGTATTGTTTGGTCTCTTCAATTACACCTCTAGTCAAGCAAACCAATATTTTATTATAAACCTTATTATTTTATCTAAATGGCATATTCATTAATGTAAATGCTCCAATCAGAAACCGCTTTTTGTTGTTTGAGAAAGAAACCAAACAATACATGAGGAATATTCTATGTTCTAGAAATGGGAAAGCTATTAAAACACAGTGTGTGTGCTCTTTATAATATTTTTATTTCATTTAATGCTGCTTTTTGTATTTTTGTGACTGTATTTAGTATGTCTGCCATTTCTGTACACCCTGGCTGTTGTTGTATTGCTAATTGTCAAATGTATATATAAAAATTTTTAAAAAACGGGCGAAGAGCTGTCACTCAAGAGATCGCGCCAATACATTTTACCCTCCAAAAGAATAAAAACTAGCCTGCTAGAAAAAAATTCACCCCCCTCAGTGTTGTCATGGAGATATGACCTAAACATACAGACTAAAATGGTTTTGTGGACCAGGCTGTAAATAGGTTTAATACGACTTTGAAAACGGCCTGTCAAAGAAAAATTGCTCAGTCTTGGTTCCACCCCCAGTGGCCACCGGACAGTACTACAATTTGTCACTTCCTTGTTGGATGCTGGTAAAAATCGCTGAGGTTGGGGCTTGGTCCCGAGTCATGGCGCCCGTGGACAGATGTATAGATAACTGAATTATCAGAAAACCATGATGACACGACAGACGTGGTTTGTCTTCACAGAATCCTCTTCCGCTCTCTTTATTCACGTTCTTTACTGTTTAACTTCACACTGTCCATGTATTTAAACCAGGATCATATTACTGTGTACTTATTGTCTCTCTAGACAGATTTTAGATGTTCTTTAAACACACAAATATTCTCAATCCAAAAACACATACATTTTGTCACAGTGTTCCTCTTTTATCTAATGTCTTTTCCAAATATTTAGTCAATAGTGCAGCTTTAATTCTCTTAAGATCACGTAATTGTTTACTGGACTTGTATATTTCACAGTATGTTGTTAATAAACTTTAACTAACATTTTAAACATACACATGTTCTTACCATGTTTAACTTCATGAATTTACATATTTTAAATCAGCTACTCAAGAACTTCAGCTTGTCTTAACCCGTTTTTAAACTGTATACAGTGCTTTACAAAATCAATACACGTTTAAACACTCTACAAGAAGTCAAGGAGTGAGCCTCAAACGTTCCAAACACTGTTCCTGCGGTGGACATGGGGATATTAAAACAGGCTCCAGTGTCAGTAAACCATAACCGACAGTGTGAGCTAAAGAATGAAAAATAACAAGCAGACATATGCTGGACTGAAACTTACTGTTTTAGAAATATATTGTTAATTCATCTATCATATTAGTGTAGTCAAGGGTGAACTACTAAGCTACGTTTGTCTAGTTTGACCACGCCAACTGTATTCCAGCATGGAACAGCCCCTTGGCCACGGCACACCTGGGAGAGGTGTGCCGTGGCCAAAGTACAGATGCTAATGAGATGACACGCGCACAAGCAAGCACACAGACGGCGTTCCTGACGTGAATTTATCTCCCAGGTGTGCCGTGGCCAAGGGGCTGTTCCGTGCTGGAATACAAGTTGGCGTGGTCACACTAGCCAAACGTTCTAGACTTTAGTATGCAAATGAGCTTTGGCACGGGGCCGCGGCCCTAGTGTGAGTGGCCCTAATAAAAGAGGGAGAGAGCTAAATAGGTGAGCGCAGAGAGCAAAGCAAAACGGTTTTCGTGTTTACTCACGTTCGTCAGATGATTTTTTTCCTCCCGTCAGCTAACTGCCTTTACGCATGGCGGTGGAGACGCACCCAAAACAACACACTGTGATAAGGAAACAGTAGCCTACACTAAGGTTTAACAAGAAACTTTATAAAGACACTTAAAAAAACGATCTCTGACAATACAAAAAGTTCTGACTTGGATTTGATGGAGCAATCGATGTGTATAAAACCATCCGGTACGTATGGTCTGATGACGGGCCGTTATATTAATAATAAACAGCGTGCTGCACAAATATGAGACTGTCCACCGCGACCTATTAGGTCAAGGCTGCATTTTAAAAAAACAATAGCTTAAGGATTCTCGTTGCTCTAATGTGGAAGTGGAATATATGATGCAAATTTGGCCGGATGAAAATATTCACAAACAGTCGTATAGCCTACAAGTAGACTACGCTCCAAATCCTAAACGCGCACGGTGACGTAGGCAAGGTGCAATCGTGCCCAGGCCACGAGCAGTGTGACCACGGGCCAGTGGGGGGAGTAGGGAGGGGGGAATCGTGCTGAATCTTCCTGCAGCACGGAACAGGCAAACGGCCCTAGTGTGAGTGCGCTTTCAGACAAGCCTATTGTCTTCCTCCTTACCTTGTTAACATATCAAAACCAACTACTTAGTTAGAGCTCACTCAAAGCACAAATAAACAACTGCCCTTCAGAAAAACAAGCCCAAGAAACGCGACCCCAGACGTGCTAAGTAAAAGTAACTTGTTTATTTCAAATTCATTATGGGGAATGGCTGATAGGGCTCTTCTCTCTCAACATTTACAGAAGTGGATTCAGCAGCACTGGCTGTCACAATGGACTAGAGCAGGGGTTTTCAAAGTGTGAGAGAGTGAGCCCCCCCCTCAGAGAACAAATTAAAAATGATATTTAAAACACATTCTAAACATATTTCTGAAACATTCTAAACATCTTTGTGCTTCTTAAACAATTGTTTTAGACATTTTAACATCTTTATCTGAGTATGTTTTTGTTCTGCTTTCTTGAAATACATTTGAACATCTTAAACCAGTGTTTTAATCCTGCTTCCTTTAAGCATGGTGTTGTGAAAATAATGCAACAGGAATAGCTTGAAGGACGGAGTTTCCAGTCAAGATGTTTAGTTAATAAAGTGATATTTATTTCACTCAAAAGCAGAGTAGATGTCTCGTACAGTTAAACGTGCACGGACCTAAGAGTGAGTGTTCAACCTGGTTGAGCTCTCAGAAAAAGGCGCTTAAACAGAGTGCGCGGAAGCATATGTAGGATTCCCCTTGTGGGGTCCTATTGGTCAAAGTCAAATGATGCAGACGGGACATATTCTACTGTACGCGGTCTGGTTGGAGCACTGGGTATTTCCACCCAAACTGGCTCAAAATAGTAGCCAGTGGAGAACCAGACCCTCCTAGCGGGGTCCGGGGGTATGCCCCCCGGGAGATTTTTTTTCACCTTTTTAAAGTGAAATGCATGAATCTGGTAGCCTGGAAATCCTGACCCTGATATCTTGAACGATAGAGGGTCTGGCGACGATCAATATAATTCCCAACTCAAGGGGCGGCAACAGAGCCGGCACGAACACACCCTTTTTAAATACCACTACATGCATTGGATAGCCCTACGACCAATCAGAGCAATGAACACGGTGACGCGTTTACAGCGACGGAAACAAGTGTTTGTTGCCCATGGTTTGTTGTGAAAAAGAGCTTGTATGTAGAATACTTTGATCGTTATGGAGAGACATCTTTCTTGCTAACGAACGATGTGAGTGCCGTCTTCTGTTCATCTTTCAAAGAAAAAGCTAAGTCCAAGTCCTTTAGCGTTGAGGCCAAAGCTGTTTCGAACAACGCATCCGCATCCATCATTGTTATTGTTATCATATGTTGTTTGTTTACCATCAGGACTTATAGTCGCAGCATGTGTCGTCATCCGGTTACGTCCGCCCCAGAGCACCATACATAGGGCTGGTCCGCCCATATTAGATAGAACCAATTGAAACGTTATACCAGATTTCTGGTAGTCTTGATAAGCTTCAACGGAGTGTCTCCAGACCAACACGCGCAGCAAATTTAATTTGCCAGCGCCTAGTGGCAGGTCTGGGAATGCCAGGCTATGAATCTGGTGCACTTTAAGAGGAAAATTAAGAGGCTAAATCTGAGGAATTTTGTGTGAACAAATAATTTGGAGAGGAGTGGAATGGGGTCGGATGAATTAGAAGCTATTGAAGAAAGACACATGGATCTTCCATAAAAATATTAATTTAAAATAAAATATTATGCAGGGTCCTCTGGGTTGGGCTTGGTGCTCTTTTTCTTTAACAAGACATATTTCTATGTAATATAGTGAATGCATTTAAATGCAGTGAGAGGAACGAAGCAGAAGAACTCTTGTCCAGCTATCTTTATTTCCACAGGCAAGGACAATGGACTAGAGAATCCTCCTTTGCAGTGAGTGAGTGTTGTTGTTGGTAGTAGCCTCTGTAGTTGATTCGGTAATGTTAAAGGTTTGTTCCCCCTGCAACACTGCTGATCACTGAATGATGTTGATGGTTGATTTAAGAACGTTGCTCACTACCTAGCAGCACATGCTATCAAACAGCGCTAGCACACTAGTTGGTTTAGCTTACATTAGCTAATCATTGTCACCTTTTCTTTACAGGTCTGTGGTCTGACCAAACGTCTGTGAGCTCGACACACAAACATCGTCTCTGGTTACTATCTGCTGCCACCGAGGAAGAACCATGAGTTCTCCACAAACGGTGACTATACACTTTATGTTACTATGGTGTTATTATGACATTATTATGATTATTTCTTCTGGTTTTAGCCTGTTAAAGTGTTTCTTTGTATCCAAGTGTTGAGGAAGCCGTAAAAATATTGTGAAATGCCTGTTGAATCTATAAAAGAAAATCTTCTTCCAAAAATAAAAATTGTTCGTCCAAAGAACAAAATAAATTCCTCTATTCTTGAGTCTTACGAACAGTTTGCACCTTGTGGTGAACCCTCTGTATTTGCTCTCTTGGAGTCTTCTCTTTATGGTAGACTTGGATAATGACATGCCTACCTCCTGGAGACTGCTCTTCACTTGGCTGGATGTTGTGAAGGGGTTTTTCATTAAAGCCACAACGAGTAACATTTTAATATCTTTAAAACAGCCTCTGATAATCATAAATTATCTTTATAATGACATGCCTACCTCCTGGAGACTGCTCTTCACTTGGCTGGATGTTGTGAAGGGGTTTTTCATTAAAGCCACAACGAGTAACATTTTAATATCTTTAAAACAGCCTCTGATAATCATAAATTATCTTTGTGCAAACAAGACCATCAGTGCAAAGAAAGACGTTTTTATATAGTTTTTATTACTGCATTTGGTCTGGTCGCACACCCAGTCCGATTTTCGGTTTGCGCATGCAGGCTGTATGGTCACATATCCGTATTGGTCGCAGATTTCAGTGTAGCAGCAACGCAATTTGAGAGGCCTATCCCCCAGGTGAGGGAAGGGGAGCGGAAGCCTTGTTTGAGTTGTTTGTCATCATAATGACTGATAACGGGGGTGAACCATCAAAAAAGAAAAGAAAATGCAATGACGAAAAGCTAAAAGGGAGAGTGATATAGGCTACGGGCGGGACAAGGGCGTTGCCAAGCAACTAGACTGCAGTGTTTACTCCTAAATGAATGAGCGGTACTAAAACAAAGTTTACTCATCAGATGACCATTATTCATCTGAAATAGTCATTATTTACAACAACATAAACACATTACCTCATCGTGATCCGTACTAACTGCCGTCTCTCGCTTTATATGAGGACACAGAATCTTTCGGCTCCGTGAGAGTAGTTAGGTGACACTGCATCAACTCATTGCAATCAGGTGTGTGTGGCACTGACTGGCATTAGTTGGATGTAGTGTCACTAACCACTCTCACGGAGCCAAAAAGAGTCCGGTGCCCTCACACTATCAACACACGGACATGCACTATATTGCGTCCTAAACATTTGACACTCTCACGGCCGGCACGCACTAGAAAACAGCTTTACGTCAGCTGTCGTCATAAAAAAATACTACCGCTTTTGTCCAAAGGGGCCGCCAACTGATAAAGATACTCGTAGTGGCTTTAATGTGGAAAGGATCCTGCGATCATCCACCACTGTTCTTCCTTGGACGTCCAGGCCTTATTGTGTTGCTGAGCTCACCAGTTCGAGTTTTTTATTCCTCAGAATGTACCACACTGTTGATTTGGCCACTCCTAATGTTTCTGCTATCTCTCTGATGGCTTTCTTAGTTTTTCCAGCCTAACGATGGCCTGTTTCACTTGCATTGAGAGCTCCTTTGAACGCATGTTGTAGGTTCCCAGCAACAGCTTCCAAATGCAAATGCCACTCCTGGAATCAACTCGAGACCCTTTACCTGCTTAATGGATGATGAAACAACGAAGGAATAGCCCACACCTGTCCACGAAACAGCTTTTGAGTCAATTGTCCAATTACTTTTGGTCCCCTGAAAAACAGAGGGATGCATATTAAAGAGTTGTAATTCCTTAACCCTTCCTCCAATTTAGATGTGAACCCTTAAATTAAAGCTGAAAGTCTTTAAGCCCATATTCATTATATAACTAACATGAACATTTTTTAGTAATTGGGTAAAATAACAACTTGTTTCAGGGTCCAAATATATATGGACCTAACTGTATCTATAGCTAGTGGTAATTGTTACAACTCGTCAAGCTCCCTGTTCTCTGGTGCCTTCTGTGTGATGACTGGCCCCACCCTAATGTGTGTGACCTGTGTCTCCAATGTATTTGAGTATTAAAGTCCTTGTCTTCTTTTCATCTGTTGTAAAATCCTAACGATTCCCATCCCTACTGCCGACCCTGACTGCACATCTCTGCCTCACTCATACTCTGTCTTTGTATCTCTGTCTGTCTGTCGCTACAGAAACAAAAAGGAACAAAGAAACCTAAACCTCACCGCTGTCAACAGTGTAAGAAAGAGTTCATATCAAGGTCAGACCTAACGATTCATCAGAGAATCCACACTGGAGAGAAGCCGTACAGCTGTGACCAATGTGGGACAACCTTCACTACATCAGGACACCTCAAACGCCACCAACGTATTCACACTGGAGAGAAGCCGTACAGCTGTGACCAGTGTGGGACAACCTTCTCTCAATCAGGGCACCTCAAACTCCACCAACTTATTCACACTGGAGAGAAGTCATACAGCTGTGACCAGTGTGGGACAACCTTCACTACATCAGGAAACCTCAAAAGACACCAAGGTATTCACACTGGAGAGAAGCCGTACAGCTGTGACCAGTGTGGCAAAACCTTTGCTCGATTAGGATCCCTCAAACTCCACCAGCGTATTCACACTGGAGAGAAGCCGTACAGCTGTGAGGCCTGTGGCCAGAGATTCACCCGGCTAGGTGATTACAATACTCACAGAAACATCCACACAAAGGAAGAAATCTACCCATGTCAGGAATGTGGGAAAGTCCTCAGTTCCTACCACTCATACCGATATCATGAGCGTATCCACTCTGGAGTCAAAGAGTACCAATGTCAAAACTGTGACAAACGGTTCTACACATCTTTTCAACTCTCACAGCATGAGAGAATCCACACTGGACTCAAAGAGTACCAATGTCAACACTGTGACAAACGGTTCTACTCATCATCTAATCTCTCAGTGCATGAGAGAATCCATACTGGACACAAACCGTACTGTTGTGACAAATGTATGAAAAGCTTCAGCCAAAACTCTCACCTGAAGAAACACAAGTGTGTTTAAACGATCAGTTATTATCAGAGTTATTAAGGCATCAGCAAACCATTATATAGTCTTTCTGTGTGTCATAGATCAAAACATGTAGGTGAGAGAATATAGTAGTTTATTTTCTCAGCATATGATGTGTATTGGGGGGAGGGGTGGAGGTTTTCAGAAAGAGGGAGGGTGAGAAAAGAAGAGTTTTTTTTTGATACTTTGGCAGTCTCTAGGCAGGGCTGTACAGTGCGACAGTTTTGATCATGAATATTAGGGGTGTACATGTGTAACCGTTTAGTAAATCATAACCGTTTAGGAAAAATCAATAAACGAAAACCGCTTTTAATAATTTATTTCTTCAAATTTAAAATTTTCTTTTTTTCAAAGTTTTTAAATATGTTCCGGAGACACGCATTTATTGATTTTACATCACTAATAAACTAATTGGGGAGGATAAAAGCTAGTCTGCCAAATCTGTCTGTCCCTCGGCGTGTGTGAGTGTGTGTATCGGCGTACACACACACACAGGGAGACGCCGTGCTCGAGCTCGAGTCACAGCCACGGACGAGTGATGAAAGATAACCTAAAGATTAAAGTTACCCGGTTGACGTGAACTACGCGCGCAAGTAGCCCGAACTTTATAACACCTGTTCAACCTGCATAAACGTGGACATGTAGAAAGTGATAGGCTATATTAATCAGGTAATTAATAAACTGCGACTATGACGGCGAACACGTGAGGCGAATGTCAACTGTGTGTTTACAGGCGAATGAACGCGTATGTGTGTGCGCCTACAAGACGGTGGGCGCACGAGGACAATGACATCACGGTTAACCGTGTACACGAAAGAAAATCCGTTGTGTACACACGGCTAGACAATTTTTGTAAACGTTCACACCCCTAGTGAATAGATAATGTAATAAATGCAGATCCCTGTTTTCATGTGAAATTCCACCTATCAATGAGTATAACAATATTCTGTTGTAGACCCTCATTCATCTGAGTAAACTCATTTCCAAGACTTAATCTGATCTCATCAGAATCATTCTTTTACATTTTGTTGAGGTATGTCTTGTCAAATGTTATGTTGTTTATGTAGATTTTGAAATGTGTTTTAACAGCTCTGCATGCAGTTGTCTTTTTATTGTTCGAAACCATTTATTTTATTTGTTGTTTTGAATCAATTTAAAGTTGTAATCAATAATGCAAATGTTTATTCTAATGAACTCTTTTATTTAGAAAATTAATTTCCTGTTTTAAATGCGTGTGAATGCGGCAAAGCTGATGCTGAACTGGATAGCTGGATGAGTATGAATGAACTTTCTGAAAAACTGAAAGAGTCCTTTGATTGGCTTGGAGCTAAACTACATTGCTAGCTTGGATTGATATAAATCAGCTGGTGGAGTATGAAAGGGAGTGAATAGTTAAACTGTATTAATGTAACAATGATGATGAATATTTAGAAATTTGAATCATTTTGTTAGTTGAAATATTTGAGGAAAGACATGAAAAATGTTTTAAAAAGTGTGAAATAATCCTTTAATGGGCAGAATGAGTCACCCATCCTAAATTTTATTCACTTTTAGCAACTTGTTTATGAATTTAGTTTCTTTGTTTTCCAGCTTGAAGTATTTTTGAATGTTTGAATTGAACATTATATCATGTTATCTCCAGATTCTTATACTGCTTAAAGTTTTGAGCTGTTTCTGCATTTTATTAAATATTGGACTGAATAAATCAAATACATTTCAGCTTTGTTTCTGTGGAACAGATAAAACAGACACATCTGTTTTTCACATGCATTTTATTATCAGAGTTATTAAAACATCAGCAAACAATGATGTGCTTTTTCTGTTTGTCATAACACAAAATACATGCAGTTGAGAGAATATATTAGGTTTTTATCTCTAAACATTTGATTTGTGAATATGTTGTGTAATAAATGCAGAGCCCTGTTTTCATATTGAATTTCTCCTATCACCCTAACACCTGTGGCTTTGGAACGGTGAGGAGTTTGAAAATGGACACTTGGACATGTGGCGGGGAGACGGGGGATCGAACCTCCGAACCTACACTCCAGTGGATGACCGCCCTACCCGCTTTGCCACTGCGGCCCCTGTATGATTTTATACAAGGGAATCACATTATGTAGATTGAAAGAAATTAACGGCCTTGCTTTTCTTCTTAATTTAGAGGAATTACTTTTTTTTTTTATTGACGTAAGTAACAAAGACCGACAGTTTGGGATGATTCTGGCTTAAAGGTGTGTGTGTGTGTGTGTGTGTGTGTGAGAGAAACCAATATAAAACGTCCAGAGAAAAGCCAGTTATTAACCCGAAGCCAAAGAGCTGTCTGTCTGTCTGTATGTCTGTCCTCTAGACAGCAGTTTAAGAAGCAGATTAGAGACACTGACATTTTTCCTTTTTGAAATGCTCCAGTAATAAGCTGAGACACTGCAGGTGAACAGGGTCAGATGTTTAACTTATAGATATCACCATTAAACTTTGCCTTTTGATTACTGACATTAAAACAATAATTCTTTGTATTAGAATTGTTCTTTATATCCTATAGTATATATATATCTATCTATCCCCCCCTCTCTCTCTCTCTGTCTGTCTGTCTGTCTGTCTGTCTATCTATCTATCTCTTTCTCTTTGTCTGTCTGTCTGTCTGTCTGTCTGTCTGTCCGTCTATCTATCTATCTATCTATCTATCTATCTATCTATCTATCTATCTATCTATCTATCTATCTATCTATCTATCTATCTATCTATCTATCTATCTATCTATCTATCTATCTATCTCTGTCTCTGTCTCTGTCTCTGTCTCTGTCTGTTTGTCTGTCTGGACAAAAGCGGTAGTGTTTTTACCACGCCAGCTTTTGGGCTGACAAAGCCAATAAAAAAACTCAATAAAAATAGCATTCTTTGCACTGCTGGTCTTATTTGCTATTACATGCAATTTATGATCATCAGAGGAAAAATTAGACTGTTTCAGAAACATTTAAAAGTTCTTCATAGCTACTTTAATATGGTTAATTTAACTGATCATAAAAACTTGAAAGCTAAAGCCAGTAGCAGTTAAACTAGACATCTCTCTAAAACCTTTAAACTAGGATTTGTTGCCTGAAAGCTTCTCCGGTCGGATCCTCTTCTTCAGACACAATTTCACGCTTGAGAAATTGTCACATTTTAAATTAAGTTTTGGCTCTTGGCTTTAGTTGGGGAGCTGCAGTGGCCTTGAGTGTCCAACGGGAGCCGTCAAAATATGTTTCTGATGATTTTTTTTTAAACGTTTTATTTATCAGTTTTTGACACAACCACAGACGAACATACATTTAGTGTGGATAGAAAAGAGGCAAAAAAAAAAAAATAATTATAATTTAAGATGAATAAAAAGAATTAATTTTGGATAAATAAAAATAAGTGAAACAAGCTAAGCAAGAATAAGAAGCACCTACATGTGAACATTTACAATACTTGCTCACCCATTTCCTTTATGCTTCAAATAATGTGAACACAAATAAAAACTCTAACACAACATGGGCTTAAGCCTACATAAGAAACACACTCACATCCAGACCTATCTACAGTACATTCTCTTCACCTAATGTTTTCAAATTTCAAGAAAGAAAGAAAAAAAAAGGATAACAATAACAACAATAATAATAACAACAACTCCAACAACAACAACAACAAAAAACAACAACAACAATAATAATAATAATAATAATAATAATAATAATAATAATAATAATAATAATAATAATAATAATAAATGTATTTAAAAATAAATGTAAATACAGTTCAGCTGATTGTGTATGATGGACAAACTGTTTCTCATTTTAACTTTATAAGAGTAATTCAGTTAAATAGGCTTTATAGAAAATAACTATATTGTCTGTCAGTCACGTCATCTTCATTGCAGCCATTCCACATCGCTGTCTAAATGTTTCATGTGTAACCTTTAATCTTGATGTATTGTCTTTGTTTTCACTATCTCTTAAATGCAATATCTAATGTCTAATCTTGATGTATTTCATGGCCCTGTAAAGCACTTTGAATGGCTTGGTGTCTGACTTGTGCTATAGAGATAAACCTGCCTTGCCTTGCCTTGCATTGCCTCCTTAACACTGAATTATAAATCTTGTTTTTCTTTCATAAGGCTGCAGGTTTCACATATTTTTATTCAACAAAGAAACACATTTCCACAGACCCTGAACTCACCCAGGAAGCTATTTTCCTTTTAAAGTGAAGGTCTATTTGAGCTCAAAACTGGTTTTCAGTGTTTTGTTGTAGCAGGGAAAGAGAGAGAGGGAGGAGGAAGAGAGAGGGAAAGGGAATGAGGGAGAGGGGAGAGAGGAAGAGAGAGAGGGAGAGAGAGACAGAAGCCCCTTTTACACAGCCAGGTAAAGCCGGCAATATGCCGGAATTTCGGCCCTCCGCCCTGCTGTATAAATGCGACGGTTGCGGAACAGGGGAAGAAAGGTGCGAGAGATTGCGTACATTGTGAAATTGCATATTTATTTTATTACATTTTGCAGAAAGTTTCAAACAGTATTTTCTTCAGTTTTACTTGTTTATTATTTGAATCTCTCAGTGTTGTTAAAATTGATATTAAATATCCATTTGGCCCTAGTAATTATTTTTCATTTATGGAATGAAAAATCCCAAATCTTTTTTCCAAAATATTTGGATGCTAATAGGTTGTTTAAAATATCTGAATTTTTGGTTTTTCTATATTTACCCATAATTGGTTAGATATTGCCAATTTGCATAGGCCTATTTGTTAAACCATTCTGGGGAAAATACAATAATATAGCCAAAAGAATAGCTCCAATGTCAGTAATCAACTGGCAAAGTTTCATGGTATCTATAAGATAACATTATACCTGCAGTGTCTCGACTTTGACCACTGGGTGGTAGTAATGCGCTCAGTGTCTACACTGACGGAAGTCTATATCAAGGAGAAGAAGAATCTGGTTAGGATCTGCGCATGCGCGGTCTTTTCTCACAACACTGGAAGATTCAGCAGACGACACAAGCCTCTTCGCCGTCTCATCTTTATTTATCAGGTTGGTAATGTTTCTAAACCTCACCGTGATTGTTTTAGTTTGTTGACGAATGTTGAGAGATCGTTTTAGTTTAAAGTAATATAGTGAAATGAGCGGAGTTTGTCTTACTTTAACAAAAGTGTAGCTGCAGAGAAACAAACATGGCGCCGACTCCCGCGTAAACTGTTTACTGTTATGGCTCTTTCCCGCTACATTGTACCGTCTACTCGCCTCTGGTACAGGTACTGTTGTATAGGTCGTTTTCTACACAAGATAGGGGTCGTTATTATCTTTCAAACTCCCAGCTGGACATGTAGCCTACAGTATTAGCCTCAGCTTGCCTTACACACAGCAGAGTCTCAGAGCTACACCGCCCATATCTGGAGTGAACTTTTACTAAAGGCTCCTGCTCTTTCATACGTAATCACTAAACCGTGTCGCCAAGCTTCTTATCTGTATGTTCTGGGTTTGTCTTTTATTTTTATCTTTTGTGCGTGAGTGGAAATCAAAGATGTCCATGTTCAGGTCCAAACTTTTCCCTTTACTTAACGTCTGTTTGCATCACTGTTCCTGCGGTGGACATGGGGATATTAAAACAGGCTCCAGTGTCAGTAAACCATAACCGACAGTGTGAGCTAAAGAATAAAAAATAACAAGCAGACATATGCTGGACTGAAACTTACTGTTTAAAAGTGTTTTGGTTAATCTATCTATCATATTAGTGTAGTCAAGGGTGAACTACTAAGCCCCATTTGTTTGATCAGTAAAGTATCTTCTGTGTTCATCATGTAGGCTAAAATGAAATGTAGGAACTGGCAAAAGGTTTATGGGGTTATATCTTCTTTCTTGTTCTAAGTTGTGCTCCATACTTTAGTATTTCTTGTTGTTTTCTGTTTCAGTTTCTTTTCAATTGCAGTATTTCAAGTCTCTGTTTTTGGTCCCTCCCCCGACTAACTGTCTATTGTCTTCCTCCTTACCTTGTTAACATATCAAAACCAACTACTTAGTTAGAGCTCACTCAAAGCACAAATAAACAACTGCACTTTAGAAAAACAAGCCCAAGATACGTGACCCCAGGCGTGCTAAGTAAAAGTAACTTGTTTATTTCAAATTCTTTATGGGGAATGGCTGATAGGGCTCTTCTCTCTCAACATTTACAAAAGTGGATTCAGCAGCACTGGCTGTCACAATGGACTAGAGCAGGGGTTTTCAAAGTGTGAGAGAGTGAGCCCCCCCCTCAGAGAACAAATTTAAAATTATATTTAAAACACATTCTAAACATATTTCTGAAACATTCTAAACATCTTTGTGCTTCTTGAACAATTTTTTTTAGACATTTTAACATCTTTATCTAAGTATGTTTTTGTTCTGCTTTTTTGAAATACATTTGAACATCTTAATCCAGTGTTTTAATCCTGCTTCCTTTAAGCATGGATAGTAGTGACTGAGTGTGCAGCGGAGTGAGAAAGATAGACAGACAGACTTGCCCAAATGATTTACTATTGTTAAATGTCATTCACACACCCAGTGTTTTTTCGCTAGTGCCTCCAATGTCCTGCTGGGTGAAAATAGTAGCCAGCAGAGATTGAGAACCAGACTCTCCTAGGGGGGTCTGGGGGTTTGAGATTTTTTTTTACCCTTTTAAAGTGAAATGCATGAATCTGGTGCACTTTAAGAGGAAAATTAAGAGGCTAAATCTGAGGAATTTTGTGTGAACTAATAATTTGGAGAGGAGTGGAATGGGGTCGGATGAATTAGAAGCTATTGAAGAAAGACACATGGATCTTCCATATAAATATAAATTTAAAATAAAATATTATGCAAGGTCCTCTGGGTTGGGCTTGGTGCTCTTTTTCTTTAACAAGACATATTTCTATGTAATATAATGAATGCATTTAAATGCAGTGAGAGGAACGAAGCAGAAGAACTCTTGTCCAGCTATCTTTATTTCCACAGGCAAGGACAATGGACTAGAGAATCCTCCTTTGCAGTGAGTGAGTGTTGCTGTTGGTAGTAGCCTATGTAGTTGATTCTGTAATGTTAAAGGTTTGTTCCCCCTGTAACACTGCTGATCACTGAATGATGTTGATGGTTGATTTAAGAATTGAATTGAATTGAATTGAAAATGTTTTTATTTCGAACAAGTAAACAGTAAAAGACAAAAAAGCAATAATAAACAATAAAATAAATTAAACAAGTGGACAGTTACAGTAAAGTAATATTTACACACAATGAAAACCACAAATGAAAATAAACTGTCTCACACTTGCTTTACCTGTTCGAAAAGGGGTGAGAAGAAGAAAACTTATTTAATCTCACCCCTTCTCCCTGATTTATATATCTATAATGACTATTGGCTTCCTTATTAGTGATATAATAATATTTCAAAAATAATAATACATATTAATATATATTAATTTTCAATATGATACAATTTGTTACCAATTGCATATTTATTTAATAATATCGTCGTATTTATCTAATAATATTGTCAAGTAATCTTATAATAATAATAATATCTGATTAAACATTCAATATTATATAAATACCGTCAAATATATACAAATATACATACATGTAAACATATACACTATGTTAATCTTCATCCCTGTACCTTGTGAAAATCAATTCTTTGTATTTTATTTTAAACTGGTTAATGTTTGGACATTCCTTGATCTCCCCACTCAAACTGTTCCATAGTCTCACCCCACATATTGAAATGCAAAACGTTTTCCTGGTCGTACGGACGCTGTTCACTTTGAAATTAAATTTTCCCCTTAAATTATATCCCCCCTCACGATCATTGAATAGTTTTTGTATGTTTAAGGGTAATATGTTGATTTTAGCCTTAAACATTATCTGTGCAGTTTTGAATTCCACCAGATCTGTGAATTTTAATAATTTTGACCGTATGAATAATGGGTTAGTATGATCCAGATATCTCACATTGTGAATAATGCGGATTGCTTTTTTTTGGAGAATAGTAAGTGAATGTAATGACGTTTTGTACGTGTTGCCCCAGACTTCTGTACAGTAACTGAGGTATGGTAAGACTAGTGAACAGTAGAGAATACGGAGTGATTTTTGATCTAGAACCTGTTTTACTTTGTTTAATACATAAATGCTTCTTGATAGTTTTGATTGTACGTGTGTAATGTGTGATTTCCAACTGAATCTATCATCTATTATAACCCCAAGAAATTTATTTTCGTAGACTCTTTCAATTTCAACTCCATTTATATTGATATTTATTTGCGTGTTCATTCTATAGTTACCAAATAACATTATTTTTGTTTTGCTTAAGTTTAATGATAGTTTGTTTTTATGAAACCATGTTTTTATTTTGCTCATTTCCCTATTGATGATTTCTTCTAGTTGTTTTAAATTCTCCCCAGAACAGAAAATATTAGTGTCATCAGCAAATAGAACCAACCTCAAGACATTGGAAACATTACAGATATCATTAATATACATGATAAACAGTTTCGGACCCAGCACTGACCCCTGGGGTACGCCACATGGAATGTCCAAACATGATGACGAACAGTTGCCCAACTTCACAAACTGCTTCCTTTTGCTTAAATAGCTTTTTATCCACTCCAATACTATCCCCCTTATTCCATATCTTTCCAGTTTATTGAATAAAATGTTATGATTGATTGTGTCGAAAGCTTTTCTGATATCAATAAATACTCCTACTGCATATTTTTTCTGTTCAATGGCATTTGTAATTTCTTCAACTGACTCTATTAATGCAAGTGATGTTGATCTGTTGGTTCTGAATCCATATTGACTGTCATTAATTAATTTGTGCTTTTCTAAGAATGTGTCCAGTCTATTGTTGAAGATTTTTTCTAATATTTTGGAGAATTGTGGAAGTAGAGAGACAGGTCTGTAGTTGGTGAAGTGATGCTTGTTCCCAGTTTTATACAGTGGTATGACTTTTGCTGTTTTCATTTGGTTTGGAAATGTACCAGTTTGAAATGAGAAGTTACAGATAAATGTCAATGGTTTTGAAATCCCCACAATGACTTTCTTGACCAATGTCATGTCGATGTCATTAAGATCAGTAGACTTTTTGTTTTTAAATTTTGTAACAATATCCAATATTTCTTTCTCCTCTACTGCTTTGAGAAACATTGAGTAGGGATTTCTCTCCAATAATTTATCATAGCTTTCACCAGATGTCCCTGGATCAGGGATTTTTTCTGCCAGTTCAGGTCCAACATTTACAAAGAATTTATTAAAACTGTTAGCTACGTCATCCATATTATAATTTTCATTATCCTTATCAATAAAGTACTTAGGATAACTTATTTGCCTAGGGCTATTTCTTATAATACTGTTTAGTATATTCCATATTCCTTTAATATTATTCTTGTTATCATCTAATATTTTCTTATAATATTCTTTCTTGCTTGTTCTTATAATATTGATTAATTTGTTCTTATAAACTTTATATTTATTCTCAGCATCTTTAGTTCTATGTCTTATGTAATCTCTGTAAAGTGTGTTTTTCTTTTTACAAGCATTTTGTAATCCCTTTGTGATCCATGGGCATTTGGTATATTTTATTAGTCTATTGTATTCTTGGATTGGACAGTTTTTATCATATAATGACCTAAATATACTTAGAAATGTTTCGTATGCACCGTCAATTTCATTTGCTTGGTATATTATGTCCCAGTTCTGAGCCATTAAGTCGTTTATTAGTGCATTGATAGATTCTTCTGACTTCACTCGTTTGTATTCCGTTTGTTTATCTAGCTTATTTTTGTAATTGCAGTCATAGATTGTAAAGACTGGCAAGTGGTCACTGATATCATTAATCAATAATCCACTCATTACATTGTTTTCGATTTCATTTGTGAATATGTTATCAATCAAAGTGGCACAGTGGGATGTAATTCTACTGGGTCTGGTGATTTTCGGAATTAGGCTCATACTGTACATGGTATTGACAAATTCATCTGTAATGTTGTGTTTATTAGGATTTAACAGGTCAATATTGAAATCTCCACAGATAAAAACTATTTTGCTGTTTATTTGAGAAAACATGCCCTCTATCCAGTCCTTAAATATTTCAATGCTTGACCCAGGGGCCCTATATATACAGCTTATTATGACATTTTTGTTTTTTTCCTTGCAGATTTCAATTGTTATACATTCCAGTAAGTTATCAACCACAGTTGTCATACATTCCAATACCCTAAAGTTCAATGACACATCCACATATATTGCTACTCCTCCTCCACCCTTGTTTTTTCTATTATTATACCTGAGTTCATAACCATTTAGTTCGAAATCTATCCCTTTGTCCGTGTTGATCCATGTTTCAGATATGGCAATTATGTTGAATGGTTGAGTGAATTTCTTTAAATATTCCTTGATGTTATTGAAGTTTGCATACATACTTCTGCTATTAAAGTGTATAATTGATAATTTGCCCTTAGATGTAATGTTCCGGTTATACTGATCATCTGTGTAGTAGCAGCATATATTGTTGTCATTGTTAATATTCGAGAAGAAATTATTGTCCGGATCTATGTCATGTTCCAAATCGTGTAGATTGTGATCAGAGTACTCACATGTGTTTAACTCCAGTTGTTCATGCTCGCTTATCCTCAGATATATTTGGCTGTTGATTCCACGTGTATTTGGCTGGATTCCGTCAGTGTGTGTCATGATTGTGTGTGTGTGTGTGTCTGCATGTTACCTCATATTCCAGTAGATGTTTATTGGTATTTGTCCAGCTCTGCGACATCTCTAATTACCAGCACTTTAGCTTCCTCCGGTGGCCCGTTGAGTTTAATGAAAACCTTGCAGTTGGTGGTCCAGGTGTTTTGGATTTTTTTCTGCTTCCTGAGGTAGCGTGCGTGTTTAGCTATTCCAGCGTTGCGTTTGGTGAGATGCTCATTCAGGTATACATCCGATCCTTTAAGGCGTCTGCCTTCTCTCAGCAGAGCGATCTTGTTCTTTCTGTTTACGAACCGGATGATTATGGCCGGTTTTTCGCTGTTATTTTTCCTCGGCAGAGGGTGGCATGCCTCGATGTTGTTGCAGTTCAGGTGGATCCCTTTGGACTGCAGAAAGGCCGCCACCTG
Source organism: Hyperoplus immaculatus (assembly GCA_949357725.1). Lineage (NCBI taxonomy): Eukaryota > Metazoa > Chordata > Actinopteri > Uranoscopiformes > Ammodytidae > Hyperoplus > Hyperoplus immaculatus. The sequence continues at coordinate 38,038,103 of OX442350.1, forward strand.
TTGCTCCGTTGAGCCGGCATCTAGTTCACCGGGCCCCCCCTCGCTGTCAGCTGTCACCGCCCGGGCGTATGACCGGGGTTTGATTTTCAGCCCGGTGATAATAACATTATTGATCCTGGTGTACTGCTCTAGCTCATCAACTTTATTCTCCAAGTCGGCAATTTTTGTATCTTTTTCGTCGTTTTGGATCCGCAGAGTTTTCACCTCATTTACGAGGGCCAGAATACTGCTCTGCTGTAGCCTGACAGCAGCCAGTTCCCCCTTCAGGAAGTTGAGCGACGTCTTTATGTCCTCAACATCCTCCTCCATATTGTCCATCTGCGGATTCTTTTTAGGACCCATGGCTTGTTGTTCCGATTTATTCTGGTTCTCTTTGAGTAGTTTTACAGCCTAGTTAGGCCGGTGGCGTCTGCCACTCAGCTCCTACAACCACGGTGAACACTGTTATCAGGAGGAAACAGTATAATCACACCATCACCATAAAAGTTATTTTCCCTCTGATGTTCACTACCTAGCAGCACATGCTATCAAACAGTGCTAGCACACTAGTTGGTTTAGCTTACATTAGCTAATCATTGTCACCTTTTCTTTACAGGTCTGTGGTCTGACCAAACGTCTGTGAGCTCGACACACAAACATCGTCTCTGGTTACTATCTGCTGCCACCGAGGAAGAAGCATGAGTTCTCCACAAACGGTGACTATACAGTATACAGTTAATGTTTCTATGATGTTATTATGACATTTCTTCTGTTTTTACCCAGTAAAAGTGTTTCTTTATGGGGGAGTTGTTCCTCAGCCTCCTGGATCTAAGAGTCAAATTGAATATCAGCTTAAGCCTCATTTCTTGTAACAACAGTCTCCTTTTCTGTTTTGCTGCACCGAATTGGAAGTGTTGAGGAAGTCTTAAAAATATTGAGAAATGCCTGTTGTATCTAATATGAAAGGGTTAACCCCTAACTCTAACGATGGCCTGTTTCACTTGCATTGAGAGCTCCTCTGACCGCATGTTGTAGGTTCCCAGCAACAGCTTCCAAATGCAAATGCCACTCCTGGAATCAACTCCAGACCCTTTACCTGCTTGGTTGATGATGAAACAACAAAGGAATAGCCCACACCTGTCCATGAAACAGCTTTTGAGTCAATTGTCCAATTACGTTTGGTCCTTGAAAAACAGAGGGATGCATATTAAAGAGTTGTAATTCCTTAACCCTTCCTCCAATTTAGATGTGAACCCTTAAATTAAAGCTGAAAGTCTGCACTTTAAGCCCACATTCATTATATAACTAACTTGAAGATTTTTTAGTAAACTGGTAAAATAACAACTTGTGTCAGTGTCCAAATATATATGTACCTAACTGTATCTATAGCTATTGGTAATTGTTACAACTCGTCAAGCTCCCTGTTCTCTGGTGCCTTCTGTGTGATTACTGTCCCCACCCTAATGTGTGTGACCTGTGTCTCCAATGTCTTTGAGTTAGGGGTGTGCACGTGTACACGTGTAACCGTTTAGTAAATCATAACCGTTTAGGAAAAATCAATAAACGAAAACCGTTTAAAAAAAATCTTCAAATTTAAAATTTTCTTTTTTTCAAAGTTTTTAAATATGTTCTGGAGACACACATTTATTGATTTTACATCACTAGTAGGCCTAAACTAATTGGGGATGATAAAAGCTAGTCTGCCGAATCGGTCTGTCCCTCGGCGAGTGTGTGTCTGTGTGAGTGTGTGTATCGGCGCGCACACACACACACACACACACACACGGGGAGTCGCCGTGCCGGTGCTCGACTCACAGCCACGGAAGAGTGATGAAAGATAACCTAAAGATTAAAGTTACTCGGTTGACGTGAACTAAGCTCGTAAGTAGCCCGAACTTTATAACACCTGTTCAACCTGCATGAACGTGGACATGTAGAAAGCGATAGGCTATATTAATCAGGAAATGAATGAAGCGCGATAATGACGGCGCACATGTCAGGCGAACGTGTGTGTGTGTTTGTGTTTGTGTTTGTGCCATGGACCTATTATAAGAGGTGTGTAAACGAGCGTAGTTCATTTCAACTGTGTTTACAGGCGAACGAACGCGTATGTGTGTGTGTGTGCGCGCGCGCGCCGTCACGGTTAACCGTGTACACGAAAAAAATTCCGTCGTGTACACGGTTAGACATTTTTGTAAACGTTCACACCCCTTTGAGTATTAAAGTCCTTGTCTTCTTTTCATTAGTTGTAAAATCCTAACGATTCCCATCCCTACTGCCGACCCTGACTGCACATCTCTGTCTCACTCATACTCTGTCTTTGTATTTCTGTCTGTCTGTCGCTACAGAAACAAAAAGGAACAAAGAAACCTAAACCTCACTGCTGTCAACAGTGTAAGAAAGAGTTCATATCAAGGTCAGACCTAACGATTCATCAGAGAATCCACACTGGAGAGAAGCCGTACAGCTGTGACCAGTGTGGGACAACCTTCGCTCGATTAGGATCCTTCAAAGTCCACCAACGTATTCACACTGGAGACAAGCCATACAGCTGTGACCAGTGTGGTAAAACCTTCACTGCATCAGGACAACTCAGTGTCCACCAACGTATTCACACTGGAGAGAAGCCGTACAGCTGTGACCAGTGTGGGAAAACCTTCACTACATCAGGACACCTCAAAGTCCACCAACGTATTCACACTGGAGAGAAGTCGTACAGCTGTGACCAGTGTGGGACAACCTTCGCTCAATTAGGATCCCTCAAATGCCACCAACGTATTCACACTGGAGAGAAGCCGTACAGCTGTGAGGACTGTGGCCAGAGATTCACCCATCAAGGTTCTTACAATAAACACAGAAACATTCACACAAAGGAAAAAATCTACCCATGTCAGGAATGTGGGAAAGTCTTCAGTTCCTACGACTCACTCCGGCAACATGAGAGAATCCACACTGGAGTCAAAGAGTTCCAATGTCAACACTGTGACAAACGGTTCAACACATCATCTAACCTCTCAGTGCATGAGCGAATCCACACCGGAGTCAAACCACACCAATGTCAACACTGTGACAAACGGTTCTCCACAACGTCTCACCTCTCAGTGCATGAGAGAATCCACACTGGACTCAAAGAGTTCCAATGTCAACACTGTGACAAACGGTTCAACTCATCGTCTCGTCTCTCACAGCATGAGAGAATCCACACCGGAGTCAAAGAGTACCAATGTCAACACTGTGACAAACGGTTCTACACATCATCTGAACTCTCACGGCATGAGAGAATCCACACAGGACACAAACCGTACTGTTGTGTCAAATGTATGAAAAGCTTCACCAGAAACGATCACCTAAAGAAACACAAGTGTGTTTAAACTATCAGTTGTTATCAGAGTTATTAAGGCATCAGCAAACCATTATATACTTTATCTGTGTGTCATAGATCAAAACATGTAGGTGAGAGAATATAGTAGTTTATTTTCTCAGCATATGATGTGTATTGGGGGGAGGGGTGGAGGTTTTCAGAAAGAGGGAGGGTGAGAAAAGAAGAGTTTTTTTTTGATACTTTGGCAGTCTCTAGGCAGGGCTGTACAGTGCGACAGTTTTGATCATGAATATTAGGGGTGTACATGTGTAACCGTTTAGTAAATCATAACCGTTTAGGAAAAATCAATAAACGAAAACCGCTTTTAATAATTTATTTCTTCAAATTTTAAATTTTCTTTTTTCAAAGTTTTTAAATATGTTCTGGAGACACGCATTTATTGATTTTACATCACTAATAAACTAATTGGGGAGGATAAAAGCTAGTCTGCCAAATCTGTCTGTCCCTCGGCGTGTGTGAGTGTGTGTATCGGCGTACACACACACACAGGGAGACGCCGTGCTCGAGCTCGAGTCACAGCCACGGACGAGTGATGAAAGATAACCTAAAGATTAAAGTTACCCGGTTGACGTGAACTACGCGCGCAAGTAGCCCGAACTTTATAACACCTGTTCAACCTGCATAAACGTGGACATGTAGAAAGTGATAGGCTATATTAATCAGGTAATTAATAAACTGCGATAATGACGGCGAACACGTGAGGCGAATGTCAACTGTGTGTTTACAGGCGAACGAACGCGTGTGTGTGTGCGCGCGCCTACAAGACGGTGGGCGCACGAGGACAATGACATCACGGTTAACCGTGTACACGAAAAAAAATCCGTTGTGTGCACACGGCTAGACAATTTTTGTAAACGTTCACACCCCTGGTGAATAGATAATGTAATAAATGCAGAGCCCTGTTTTCATAATAAATTCCTCCTATCACCCTAACAGCTGCTGCATCAGGACGGTGAGGAGTTTGAAAATGCTTCTATCATAGAATAAATTAATATTACATAAATTCAGTCAGCAGCACCGTTAATCCAGGAAGGAATTCATAATAAACTACATTTCACAGACAACACAATTGTTTTAATGTGTAAATCTATACTAGGAAATGAATTGTATTGTGTTCATACTTCTACAGATAGAGGGAGTCTGCAGTATAATTATATATTATATTCATATTGTGCTCCATGAAATATGGAATATAAAAGTATTGAAAGTATATAACAATGTATTATATAATCTATACTATATTCAGTAATGTATTTCTTTTCTTTTGCCGGAAAAAAAACAATGGCCGACCCACACAAGGACCTGAAGACATCCCTGGCCGGGCTCTCAGGGTGTGTGCAGATCAGCTGGCACATGTGTTCACAGACATTTTCAACATGTCACTGTCTGTGGTCCCGTGTGTTTTAAAAAGTCCATTCAGGTCTATCTATCTGTCTGTCTGTCTGTCTGTCTGTCTGTCTGTCTGTCTGTCTGTCTGAAGCTTGTTTCCTGCTTTCCTACTGTGCAGACGCTTTTCTGCTTGCTCTCTCCTCCTCTTGCACTTTTTGCTTACATTCTTATTTTTCCTCGATAATAAATTTAGCAGCAGGTCCTGGATACATACAAATCAAAGGGACTGTAATTTATTTTTATTTTTATAGATACTACAGGCATTTTTGGACACTTTTACGACCTTCTCAATAGAACGTGAGGGGGGGCCTAACAACAGGACAAGCCTGCGGTGACTGGAAGCGAGGCGCTCAGCTAAAGCTAATTAGCAGCAAGATGCCTCCCTTATCTAACGAGGACTATCAAACACTCCTACAGAGGATTACAGCACTGGAAACAAAAATTAATCGAATAGAAATGAACATTGAAGTGAATGGACTATGTGGGAACGACAACACTCTACCAGTGACTTTAAACAGTGGACAAGATCGAGCTAACGCACAGCTAACTAGCACCGACAAGGCTATGAAGAAACAAAAGGGCCGTGTCCAGGTTAGTGATAACCCTCCCTGGAATCGTCTTGGTGGAAGGCCAAAGAGATTGGAAAAGGGAGGACGGATAACCGGCAGGGCCGAGCACCATGAGATGACTGATCTGGATGGCTGGCCTGCGTTATCACTCAGGCACGGTGCCTCCTCAACCCCCGCGCCTCGGAGGCCGCAGCAATGGATTACTGCAAGGGGGAGAGGTAACAACAACAAACTTCCACAGCAAACAAGTGTGCAAGTGTCGAACCGGTTTACTCCACTGATGCAAGTCCCTGGATTTCCCTCTGATGACCAAGATAGCATAGCGCCTTCACACAACAAGGTAAGGCCCGAAAGCCAAGAGCCACAGAGAGAGCTAACAACCGGGCTAACCAAGCTAACGACCAGGCCTGAAACCCTGATAGTTGGAGACTTTTCTGTTAGAGATATGAAAAGCATTCTTAGTGTTGATACCAAAGTACTCTGCTTTCCAAATGATATGGTGTCGGACCTAGAAGAGAGAATCCTGGAAATTGCAGCTGCACACACAACTGTAAAGAACATCATTCTGCACATCGGGTCAAATGATGTTGTAAAACAAGAGTCTGAAATGTTGAAACAGGACTTTAAGAATCTCCTGAACACGGTCAGCTCACTGAATGCTGAGGTGTTTATCAGTGGTCCTCTGCCACCAATCAGAAGAGGACCTGAGCGATTCACTAGACTGTTAGCACTGAACACATGGCTTTCAACTGTGTGCCCTGACCACTCAGTGCATTTTATTGACAATTTTAACATTTTCTGGAACCGCAAGCAGCTTTTTAAGACAGATGGACTTTGTCTAAATAAGGCTGGAGTCAAACTATTCACATCCAACGTGATGTACGTCCTACGTCACCAATCTGTTCGTGCCAAGGACAAGGCCCAGGAGAAGAAGATAACACAGCGTAGCAGCAGCGCCGAAGGACAACTGCCGGCCCCAGATGACAGCTCAGACCAGGAGAGATATCAGGGCAGAGAGGAGGGGGCTCCACCCATCCCCGTCTCCCCTGGATCACCAAGCCGACCTCTCTCTCCTCGTTTCTCTCCTTCAACCACTCCCCCCACCCTTTCTCCATCCTCTCCTGATCTGGGATTTAAAGAACTCATATATACCCCCAGCAGTCAACGTCCCCCTCAACTCGCCAATCTAAGCCACAGTGCCCAGCTCTTCACCCCTCCACGCACAATCCCTCCGATCCCACCGCGACGTCATCATCATCAGGCTAGGGAGACTGATGATGTCAGCACTTGTTGATATGTGCCGGGCCGCGGCTACTTAGTTAACGCCTACGACTCACAGGATAAGCTGGGGCCCTGTTTCTCAAAGTGTATCTCAAGTAACAGGAAACTCTTAAATCCTGTAAATGTATCAAATCTGATAAGCATTCCTCTTCAGCCACAGTGTGCTGAAATAAATCGGGCTGACAATGCTTCGAACACACTAAATTTAGGTTTATTAAACATCAGATCCTTGGCAGGTAAAACATTTTTAATGAATGATCTTATTACTAGGCACAATCTTAATTTTATGTTTTTAACTGAAACTTGGTTAGACCAAGATAACAGCTCAGCTGTTCTTATAGAGTCCGCCCCCGCAAATTACAATTTTGTGAGTGAATCCAGAGTGCATAAAAAAGGAGGCGGGGTTGCAATTCTGTTTAAAGAATCTCTACAATGCAAAAAGATGTCTTATGGAAATTTTGATTCATTTGAGTATGTTGCTCTACAGTTAAATTCAGCCTCTAGAGCTATTTTCATCAATATCTACCGGCCACCACAATACAATGCAAGCTTTTTTGATGAACTTACTGAACTGCTGTCTGTAATCTGTACTGAGTTTGACTGTGTATTAATCGTCGGAGATTTCAATATTCATACTGACAAACCAGAGGACAGATGTGCGAAAGAACTGTGCTGTGTCCTTGACAACTTTGGACTAAATCAGCATGTTGACAAACCAACTCATAACAAAGGGCACACGCTGGACCTTATCATTTCCAGAGGAATGAACATTTCAGACATAACAGTGGCAGATATGGGTCCCCTCACGGACCATTCCTGTTTATTTTTTGAGAGTACAATGTCTGTTCACACAATTGATCAGTCAAAAGTAATCAAAAAGCGGTATATTACAGAAAATACCAGTGAAACATTCATTCAAGCATTTTCTTCGGTACCACCCCTCCCCTGTAACTCAGTTAAGGAGCTCTTAGACAACTTTAACGGCAAACTTACAAGTGTTATAGATGCTATTGCGCCCACTAAGATGAAGGTTGTCTCTGGGAAGAAAAGATCTCCTTGGAGAAATCCCCCGCAGGTCAGAATAGAAAGAAGAGAGTGCCGTAAAGCAGAACGCAGGTGGCGAAAAACAAATCTCCAGGTTCATTATGACATCTTCAAAGAGAAACTGTGCACGTTTAACTCAGAACTGAGAAATGCAAGGCATTCTTTCTTTTCTGACATCATCACCAAAAACAACAACAATGCACGTGCCCTGTTTGCTACTGTCGACAGATTAACAAACCCTCCTGTGCCAGTAGCGTCTGAGCATCTTTCCACAAGGGCCTGCAATGAATTTGCCTCCTTCTTTACTGAGAAAATTCACAAAATTAGACAAGCTGTCACTGCATCAATACCAAGTTCAACATATGTGTTCCCTCTTAAAATCAATTCAAATGCAATGGCTGAATTTTATCTTATAAACCACAAAAACCTGGAGGACATTATACAACACCTGAACTCCTCATCCTGTTGCCTTGACATTCTGCCCACAGGCTTCTTTAAAACTGTTTTTAGCTGTATGGCCTCAGATGTTCTACAAATTGTCAATATGTCCCTTCAGACAGGTGTATTCCCACAGGCCCTGAAAACAGCAGTCATCAAGCCACTCTTAAAAAAGAACAATCTAGATACATCACTCATGAAAAATTATAGGCCCATATCTAACCTACCATTTTTAAGTAAAATCATTGAAAAAGCTGTTTATCAACAGCTAAATAACTACTTAGCAATGAATAACTGCTTTGATGTCTTCCAGTCAGGATTTCGACAACACCACAGTACTGAGACTGCTCTGGTTAAGGTCCTCAATGACATCCATTTAAACACAGACAGTGGCAAAAGTTCTGTCTTAGTTTTACTGGATCTCAGTGCCGCTTTTGACACAGTTGACCACAGCATATTACTAGATCGACTAGCAAACTGGGTTGGACTTTCGGGAACTGTACTAAGCTGGTTTGAATCCTACTTAAAGGATAGAGACTACTATGTGTCAATAGGCAATTTCACATCTGAGCGGACAAATATTACATGCGGGGTCCCCCAAGGTTCCATTCTTGGCCCTCTTCTATTTAACATCTACATGCTCCCACTAGCTCAGATTATGAATAAGAACAAATTATGCTACCATAATTATGCAGACGACACACAAATTTACATAACCATATCACCAGGAGACTACAGTCCAATACAGGCACTGAGTAAGTGCATTGAACAAATCAATGATTGGATGTGCCAAAATTTCCTTCAATTAAACAACGATAAAACTGAAGTAATTGTCTTTGGTGCCAAAGATGAACAATTAAAAGTCAGAGCACAGCTTACATCCATTATGTTAGAAACTACACCCCAAGCCAGAAATCTTGGTGTTGTTGTAGACTCTGACTTGAATTTCAAGAAACACATAAAATCAATCAATAAATCAGCCTACTACCACCTAAAAAACATATCAAGAATTAAAGGGCTTATGTCTCAGCAAGATTTAGAAAAACTTGTCCATGCATTTATCTTTAGTAGACTTGACTACTGTAACAGTGTCCTTGCTGGCCTTCCAAAAAAATCAATCAGACAGCTTCAGCTAATTCAGAACGCTGCTGCTCGAGTCCTCACTAGGACCAAAAAGGTGGATCACATTACCCCAGTTCTGAGGTCTTTACATTGGCTTCCAGTCACTCAAAGAATTGATTTCAAAATTCTGATGTTGGTTTATAAAGCACTAAATGGTTTAGGGCCAAAATACATTACTGATATGCTGATAAGTTATGAACCGTCCAGAGCCCTTAGGTCGTCTGGGACAGGTCTACTTACAGTCCCTAGAGTTAGGACTAAACGAGGAGAAGCAGCTTTTAGTTTTTATGCACCAACAATCTGGAACAAACTCCCAGAGAACTTGAGGTCTGCTGCAACTCTCAGTTCTTTTAAATCGAGTCTGAAGACTTTTTTGTTTCCTTTTTAACTTGCAATTTTCATTTTATTTGCTTCTTTTATTATGTTTTTAAATCGAGTTTTAATTTTTATTTTATTTTTATTTGCTTCTTTTATTCGCTTTTTAATGTTTTATAATGTGTTTTATGTATTCTAATCTTGCCCCTGTAAAGCACTTTGAGTGGCCTTGTGTCTGAATTGTGCTATATAAATAAACTTGCCTTGCCTTGCCTTGTCTATCTATCTATAAATAACTAGTAAAATAGGATACTGTTCATGTAATAGAATAATGTTCTATAGGGAGAGGGCAGTGTGGAGGGTGAGTCGATGGTTCGTCTGGACCTGTTTGCCCTGTATGTAAACTGTGATAGATGGATAGATAGATAGATAGATAGATAGAGTAGATAGATATGCATGTCATTCCCCTCTCTACCCCACTTCATCTCTGTCTCTCCACACTGTCAAATAAAAGCATTAAAAATGCCCCTAAAATAATCTAAAATAAAAAAAAGTCACTTGGTTGGGTCCTGGAAAATGGGACTTTCTGTCAATCAGTTTGTTCCTATTCAACCTCTTTCATACTGACATGAAAACGCTTCAAAACTCAACGTGTGAAACAAGACTAAAAGACAGTAAAATGCAGTAAAAAAGGAGAATTAACAGCTCCTCCTGACAGGACACTGGTGAATATAATTAAACTGCAAATTCAGGTTTTTATAAGACGTCGGTGTTTCTCAACGGACTCAGTTATCTTTGACACACTCAAAAGAAAAACGAAACCTTATAATGACAAATATTTCAATATTTCACCGTCTAATTTGAGATAAGCCCGACCTCATGGCAAGGCAATTAAAACAGTCTGAATGGAGGAGGCGGGTTTGTGTTTGTGTGTGTGTGTCTGTGTGTTTGCGTGTGTGTCTGTGTGTTGGCGTGTGTGTGTGTGAGTTTATCTTAATCGGCATCGAGTCAACGCTAAACATCATCAGCAGAGAACTCACATTGCACACACTGCTATCTGTCAGGAGATACACAGTGTCAATGGAAACCAATTTAAAACGTGTCTGTCTGACTGTCTGTCTGTCTGTCTGTCTGTCTGTCTGTCAGGAGATACACTGTGTCAATGGAAACCAATTTAAAACAGAGAAAAGCCAGTTATTAACCCGACGCCAAAGAGCTGTCTGTCCTCTCTCCTCCTCTAGACAGCAGTTTAAGAAGAGGATTAGAGCCAAGTCTCTCTCTGTCTGTCTGCCTGCATGCCTGTCTGCCTGCCTGCCTGTCCGTCCGTCCGTCCGTCCGTCCGTCTGTCTGTATATCTATCTTCACCCACCTTGCCTCGTGTGAATGTCGATAGTTAGCTGCTGCTATCGGTGTATGAATGTGTGTGTGAATGGTAACGTGGGAAAGGAAAACAGGTCTCCCTTGAAAAAGAGTCTTCGGTCTCAATGGGATTTACCTGTATAAATAAAGGTTAAAATAAAAAAATCTATCTGTCTGTCTGGACAAAAGCGTTTTTTTACCACGCCAGCTGTTCCATGATGAAGGCAATATGAACAACTATATAAAAATAGCATTCTTTGCACTGATGGTCTCATTTGCTATTACATTGCCATTTATGATCATCAGAGGAAAAATTAGACTGTTTCAGAAACATTTAAAAGTTCCTCATAGCTACTTTAATATGGTTAATTTAACTGATCATAAAAACTTGAAAGCTAAAGCCAGTAGCAGTTAAACTAGACATCTCTCTAAAACCTTTAAACTAGGATTTGTTGCCTGAAAGCTTCTCCGGTCGGATCCTCTTCTTCAGACACAATTTCACGCTTGAGAAATTGTCACATTTTAAATTAAGTTTTGGCTCTTGGCTTTAGTTGGGGAGCTGCAGTGGCCTTGAGTGTCCAACGAGAGCGGTCAAAATATGTTTCTGATGATTTCTTTTTAAACGTTTTATTTATCAGTTTTTGACACAACCACAGACGAACATACATTTAGTGTGGATAGAAAAGAGGCAAAAAAAAAATAATTATAATTTAAGATAAATAAAAACTAATTCATTTAGAATAAATACAAATAAGTGAAACAAGCTAAGCAAGAATAAGATCCACACCTACATGTGAACATTTACAATACTTGCTCACCCATTTCCTTTCAAATAATGTGAACACAAATAAAAACTCTAATACAACATGGGCTTAAGCCTACATAAGAAACACACTCACATCCAGACCTATCTACAGTACATTCTCTTCACCTGATATTTTCAAATTTCAAGAAAGAAAGAAAAAAAGGACAATGATAATAATAATAATAATAATAATAATAATAATAATAATAATGATAATAATGATAATAATAAATGTATTTAAAAATAAATGTAAATTCATGAGTTCAGCTGATTGTGTATGAAGGACAAACTGTTTCTCATTTTAACTTTATAAGAGTAATTCAGTTAAATAGGCTTTATAGAAAATAACTATATTGTCTGTCAGTCACGTCATCTTCATTGCAGCCATTCCACATCGCTGTCTAAATGTTTCATGTCTAACCTTTAATCTTGATGTATTGTCTTTGTTTTCACTATCTCTTAAATGATGCAATATCTAATGTCTAATCTTGATGTATTTCATGGCCCTGTAAAGCACTTTGAATGGCTTGGTGTCTGAATTGTGCTATAGAGATAAACCTGCCTTGCCTTGCATTGCCTCTTTAACACTGAATTTTAAATCTTGTTTTTCTTTCATAAGGCTGCAAGTTTCACATATTTTTATTCAACAAAGAAACACATTTCCACAGACCCTGAACTCACCCAGGAAGCTATTTCCCTTTTAAAGTGAAGGTCTATTTGAGCTCAAAACTGGTTTTCAGTGTTTTGTTGTAGCAGGGAAAGAGAGAGAGGGAGGAGGAAGAGAGAGGGAGAGGGAATGAGGGAGAGGGAGAGAGGAAGAGAGAGAGGGAGAGAGAGACAGAAGTCCCTTTTACACAGCCAGTGAAAGCCGGCAATATGACGGAATTACGGCCCTCCGCCCTGCTGTATAAATGCGACGGTTGCGGAACAGGGGGAAGAAAGGTGCGAGAGATTGCGTACATTGTGAAATTGCATATTTATTTTATTACATTTTGCAGAAAGTTTCAAACAGTATTTTCTTCAGTTTTACTTGTTTATTATTTGAATCTCTCAGTGTTGTTAAAATTGATATTAAATATCCATTTGTCTAAATATGTTAAAAAAGACACATGTTTTCAAAGGGTGTACTCATTTCTTCACATGATTGTATGTTGTTCATTGCCTTATATATGAGACATTTTCATGTTAATAAGACCTGTAGGCCATAGAAATTATTTTTCATTCATGGAATGAAAAATCCATAATCTTTTCTCCAAAAACGTTGGACACTAATAGGTTGTTAAAAACGTCTAGATGTTTGGTTTTTGAAGAGATGCATATTTACCCATAATTACTTAGATATTGCCACATTTACATGGGCCTATTAGTTAAAACATTCTGGGGAAAATACTATAGCAAAAAGAATAGCTCCAATCATGTCAGTAATCAACTGGCAAAGTTTCATGATACCTATAAGATAACATTATACCCCGTTCACCTGCAGTGTCTCTGCTTTGACCACTGGGTGGTAGTAATGCGCTCAGCAACGTCTACACTGCCGGAAGTCTATATCAAGGAGAAGAAGAATCTGGTTAGGATCTGCGCATGCGCGGTCTTTTCTCACAACACTGGAAGATTTAGCAGACAACGCAAGCCTCTTCGCCGTCTCATCTTTACTTATCAGGTTGGTTATGTTTCTAAACCTCACCGTGTTTGTTTTAGTTTGTTGACGAATGTTGAGAGATCGTTTTAGTTTAAGGTAATATAGTGAAATGAGCGGAGTTTGTCTTACTTTAACAAAAGTGTAGCTGCAGAGAAACAAACATGGCGCCGACTCCCGCGTAAACTGTTTACTGTTATGGCTCTTTCCCGCTACATTGTACCGTCAACTCGCCTCTGGTACAGGTACTGTTGTATAGGTCGTTTTCTACACAAGATAGGGGTCGTTATTATCTTTCAAACTTCCAGCAGGACATGTAGCCTACAGTATTAGCCTCAGCTTGCCTTACACACAGCAGAGTCTCAGAGCTACACCGCCCATATCTGGAGTGAACTTTTACTAAAGACTCCTGCTCTTTCATACGTAATCACTAAAAAAATGTATCTATCGTATTAGTGTGTATGTTACTGGTCCCGAGTCATGGCGCCCGTGGACAGATGTATAGATAACTGAATTATCAGCAAAAACCATGATGACACGACAGACGTGGTTTGTCTTCACAGAATCCTCTTACGCTCTCTTTATTCACGTTCTTTACTGTTTAACTCACATTGTCCATGTATTTAAACCAGGATCATATTACTGTATACTTATTGTCTCTGTAGACAGATTTTAGATGTTCTTTAAACACACACATATTCTCAATCCAAAAACACATACATTTAGTGCAGCTTTAATTCTCTTAAGACCACGTAATTGTTTACTGGACTTGTATATTTCACAGTATCTTGTTAATAAACTTTAACTAACATTTTAAACATACACATGTTCTTACCATGTTTAACGTCATGAATTTACATATTTTAAATCAGCTGCTCAAGAACTTCAGCTAGCTTGTCTTAACCTGTTTTTAAACTGTATACAGTGCTTCACAAAATCAATACACGTTTAAACACTATACAAGAAGTCAAGGAGTGAGCCTCAAACGTTCCAAACACTGTTCCTGCGGTGGACATGGGGATATTAAAACAGGCTCCAGTGTCAGTAAACCATAACCGACAGTGTGAGCTAAAGAATGAAAAATAACAAGCAGACATATGCTGGACTGAAACTTACTGTTTTAGAAATATATTGTTAATTCATCTATCATATTAGTGTAGTCAAGGGTGAACTACGAAGCCCCATTTGTTTGATCAGTAAAGGATAATCTGTGTTCATTATGTAGGCTAAACGAAGATGAAGGAAATTACAAGGAAGATTTATGGGGTCATATTTTGTTTCTTGTTTTGAGTTGTGCTCCATACTTTAGAAGTATTTCTTGTTGTTGTCTTTTTCAGTTTCTTTTCAATTGCAGTATTTCAAGTCACTGTTTTTGGTCCCTCCCCCGACTAACCGTCTACTTGTGTTTTGAGGCGTGTTGCAGCTCATCTCAGGGGCCACTCACACCAGGGCCGCGGCCCCGTGCCAAAGCTCATTAGCATACTAAAGTCTAGAACGTTTGGCTAGTGTGACCACGCCAACTGTATTCCAGCACGGAACAGCCCCTTGGCCACGGCACACCTGGGAGAGGTGTGCCGTGGCCAAAGTACAGATGCTACTGAGATGACACACGCACAAGCAAGCGCACAGGCGGCGTTCCTGACGTGAATTTATTAAGGATGCATTGTCCGTTAACGTCCGCTGCCTTACTAGTCGGCACCAGAATTGCCCACTACTTGGACTTGTAGCTACATAAAATGTGTGAGAATTAACGTGTGTGTAGGCCTAGGTGTGGGCTAATAAAAGAGGGAGAGAGCTAAATAGGTGAGCGCAGAAAGCAAAGCAAAAAGGTTTTCGTGTTTACTCACGTTCGTCAGATGATTTTTTTCTTTTTCCTCCCGTCAGCTGTCATAACTGCCTTTACGCATGGCGGTGGAGACGCACCCAAAACAACACACCGCGGCCCGGTGATAAGGAAACAGTAGCCTACACTAAGGTTTAACAAGAAACTTTATAAAGACACTTAAAAAACGATCTCTGCCCATACAAAAAGTTCTGACTTGGATTTGATGGAGCGATCGATGTGTATAAAACCATCCGGTAGCCTACGGTCTGATGACGGGCCGTTATATTAATAATAAACAGCGTGCTGCACAAATATGAGACTGTCCACCGCGACCTATTACGTCAAGGCTACATTTAAAAAAAAAACAATAGCTTAAGGATTCTCGTTGCTCTAATGTGGAAGTGGAATATATGATGCAAATTTGGCCGGATGAAAATATTCACAAACAGTCGTATAGCCTACAAGTAGACTACGCTCCAAATCCTAAACGCGCACGGTGACGTAGGCAAGGTGCAATCGTGCCCAGGCCACGAGCAGTGTGACCACGGGCCAGTGGGGGGAGTAGGGAGGGGGGAATCGTGCTGAATCTTCCTGCAGCACGGAACAGGCAAACGGCCCTAGTGTGAGTGCGCTTTCAGACAAGCCTATTGTCTTCCCCCTTACCTTGTTAACATATCAAAACCAACTACTTAGTTAGAGCTCACTCAAAGCACAAATAAACAACTGCACTTTAGAAAAACAAGCCCAAGATACGTGACCCCAGACGTGCTAAGTAAAAGTAACTTGTTTATTTCAAATTCTTTATGGGGAATGGCTGATAGGGCTCTTCTCTCTCAACATTTACAAAAGTGGATTCAGCAGCACTGGCTGTCACAATGGACTAGAGAATCCTCCTTTGCAGTGAGTTAGTGTTAAACTGCTTTTAGCCACAGTGCCCCTGACTCCTGGAACAGCCTACAACATCAAATAAAAATAAATGCACTCGTAACTGTTAACCAATTTAAATGTATTATTTTGAATCAGTCCCACTCCACTTGTAACTGTTTTAATTAGGCTATTGTTCTGCTTCATTCAATTCATCTGAATGTTTTAATTGTTGTTGTCTCTTTGTAAGCTTGTTTTGTATTTCCATTGTATATTGTGTATCTGTAATTAACTCGACGTCATTGTAAAAGAGGGTCACTCCTCAATTGATCTTTCGAGGTTAAATAAAGGAAAATCAAATTAAAATGCTCTTGGTAGTAGCCTCTCTAGTTGATTCTGTAATGTTAAAGGTTTGTTCCCCCTGCAACACTGCTGATCACTGAATGATGTTGATGGTTGATTTAAGAACGTTGCTCACTACCTAGCAGCACATGCTATCAAACAGCGCTAGCACACTAGTTGGTTTAGTTTACATTAGCTAATCATTGTCACCTTTTCTTTACAGGTCTGTGGTCTGACCAAACGTCTGTGAGCTCGACACACAAACACCGTCTCTGGTTACTATCTGCTGCCACCGAGGAAGAAGCATGAGTTCTCCACAAACGGTGACTATACACTTTATGTTACTATGGTGTTATTATGACGTTTCTTCTGTTTTTACCCGGTAAAAGTGTTTCTTTATGGGGGAGTTATTCCTCAGCCTCCTGGATCTAAGGCCCTGTTCTCACGGCAACACGAAACGGTGCAAACGCGGAAAAATTCCTGCGGTTGCACTATATCATGTCCATGAAAACAGCAAACGCAGGCATGAAACCGCAAATTTTTGAGATCTACTCCCAGGGAGGATTTTTAGGAAAACACAACGGTTTTGGTTTCATGTGAACACCGAAAACATTTCCCCTGGTAACGCTGACGTCACGGCTCCACTTCACGTATGCATAGTCTATGACATTTGCTGTCAATACCCACACGCGAGTTATAAAGTTAGAAGACAATTAACGTGCAGGGCTTAAATAGGCCTATAACACTCGCCAATTTAGTCTGTAGTCTATTAGTAAGTTATTGATACCATGCACCCGCCACTTTGTCTGGGGAAAGACTTGTGCTCTGCCGCTTTTTCTAGCAAAATAAACTTGTGTACACGGCTCTCTCTACATTAAAAAACACTATCCATAGTTCAGCGCGCAGCGGTTAAGTTACTGTTCAACAAAAGGAGCATTAAGGCTACGGCTTCACAGTAAAAGCATTTCACTGGCTAAACATTAACAGCATTTCACCGGACAAACGTGAGTTGACTTATTTTGAAGTACGCCTAACAGGAAAAGTAGCCGCTCACAAAGCCCCTTCACTATCAGCATGTCAGTTCAATGCGGTGAAATAAGAGGACAGAAAGCTTGTCATTTACAATACTTGTAACCCCAAGCTTACACCAACCACTTTATGAACGTTAGTGGCATTCATTTTCGGTTTCAGTAAGGTTTTATGCATCAAATTGTACCGGAAATGCTATTTACTACTACCTTGTACCGCCCACTGCTGGCCTGGCATGCTCACTACATCGATTTTGTCCCGTTTCCTCTGAAAACATGTGCACGGGTGAATATGTCAGATAAATTGTGTCTGAACGGGGGTTTTTTTTTTAAACCAAAAATGGGAAAACTGTCACGTTTTTGCCCTGAGAGTCAAATTGAATATCAGCTTAAGCCTCATTTCTTGTAACAACAGTCCCCTTTTCTGTTTTACTGCACCGAATTGGAAGTGTTGAGGAAGTCATAAAAATATTGAGAAATGCCTCATGATTCATGAATCTAATAAAAAAGGGTTAACCCCTAACCCTAACGATGGCCTGTTTCACTTGCATTGAGAGCTCCTTTGACCGCATGTTGTAGGTTCCCAGCAACAGCTTCCAAATGCAAATGCCACTCCTGGAATCATCTCCAGACCCTTTACCTGCTTGGTTGATGATGAAACAACGAAGGAATACCCCACACCTGTCCATGAAACAGCTTTTGATTCAATTGTCCAATTACTTTTGGTCCCCTGAAAAACAGAGGGATACATATTAAAGAGCTGTAATTCCTTAACCCTTCCTCCAATTTAGATGTGAACCCTTAAATTAAAGCTGAAAGTCTTTAAGGCCATATTCATTATATTACTAACTTGAAGATTTTTTAGTAAACTGTTAAAATAACAACTTGCGTCAGTGTCCAAATATATATGGACCTAACTGTATCTATAGCTATTGGTAATTGTTACAACTCGTCAAGCTCCCTGTACTCTGGTGCCTTCTGTGTGATTACTGGCCCCTCCCTAATGTGTGTGACCTGTGTCTCCAATGTATTTAAGTATAAAAGTCCTTGTCTTCTTTTCATTAGTTGTAAAATCCTAACGATTCCCATCCCTACTGCCGATCCTGACTGCACATCTCTGCCTCACTCATACTCTGTCTTTGTATTTCTGTCTGTCTGTCGCTACAGAAACAGAAAGGAACAAAGAAACCTAAACCTCACCGCTGTCAACAGTGTAAGAAAGAGTTCAGGTCGAGAGCGGCCTTAACGACTCATCAGAGAATCCACACTGGAGAGAAGCCGTACAGCTGTGACCAGTGTGGGGAAACCTTCACTCAATCAGGAAACCTCAAAGTCCACCAACGTATTCACGCTGGAGAGAAGCCGTAGAGCTGTGACCAGTGTGGGACAACCTTCACTACATCAGGAAACCTCAAACGCCACCAACTTATTCACACTGGAAAGAAGCCGTACAGCTGTGACCAGTGTGGGACAACCTTCGCTCGATTAGGATCCCTCAAACGCCACCAGCGTATTCACACTGGAGAGAAGCTGTTCAGCTGTGATCAATGTGGTGAAACCTTCACTACATCAGGAAACCTCAAACAACACCAACTTATTCACACTGGAGAGAAGCCATACAATTGTGACCAGTGTGGGAAAACCTTCACTAGATCAGGACACCTCAAACGCCACCAACGTATTCACACTGGAGAGAAGCCATACAGCTGTGAGGACTGTGGCAAGAGATTCACCTGGCTAAGATCTTACAATATTCACAGAAACATCCACACAAAGGAGAAAATCTACCCATGTCAGGAATGTGGGAAAGTCTTCAGTTCCTACGGCTCATTCCGATGTCATGAGCGTATCCACACTGGAGTCAAAAAGTACCAATGTCAACACTGTGACAAACGGTTCTCCTCATCGTCTACCCTCTCAGTGCATGAGCGTATCCACACTGGAGTCAAAGAGTACCAATGTCAACACTGTGACAAACGGTTCTCCAATTCATCTGATCTCTCAGTGCATGAGCGTATCCACACTGGAGTCAAAGAGTACCAATGTCAACACTGTGACAAACGGTTCTACTCATCGACTAACCTCACAAAGCATGAGAGAATCCACACAGGACACAAACCGTACTGTTGTGTCAAATGTTTGAAAAGCTTCAGCCACAACTCCACCCTGAAGAAACACAAGTGTGTTTAAACCATCAGTTGTTATCAGAGTTATTAAGGCGTCAGCAAACCATTATATACTTTATCTGATATACATAGATCAAAACATGTAGGAGAGAGAATATATTAGCATTTTTTTTCTCAGCAGATGACGTGTGAATATATCATGTAATAAATGCAGAGCCCTGTTTTCATGTGAAATTCCACCTCTCAATGTGGATGAAAAGATTCTGTTGTAGACCCTCGTTCATCTGAGTAAACGCATTTCCAAGAGTTTATCTGACCCCATCAGAATAATTATTTAAAGATCTCCTATTATACTACTTTTCTGGTCTTAATTTCTCATTAATGACTCCTATAGAGCAACCTGACACGAATCACAGCACAAAAAACTATGTCGATTATCGGGAAACTCTTCCTCTCATCTGGGCGCTTTTGGCATTCTCTGTCAACACTCGGTTTCGTCCTTCTCCGTTTTTAGTGAAATAATCCTTAAATGGGCAGAATGAGTCACCCATCCTTAACCATATTCACTTTTAGCAACTTGTTTATGTTAGGAAAAATAACTCTAATTTTAATGATATTATGCCCCCCCCCATTAATTAGCATTTACCCATTGTATAATCATTTAAACAATTTATATATTCTTCACATTTGTGATTTAATAAATGTTCTCACTTCATTCTTGGTGCTTTGGAGACGAGGAGGTAGAACAGCAATAAAAACTAACCTGATTTTCCCATAAGATAGCAACATTCCTGAGGCAGAGGATCTGCTAAAACAAAGGCCTTTCTGGCCAAGCAAGTTGTAGACACTCTATCAAGGCTGGGAAGCTTAACCTAATCAGTAAAGTTCAGCAGAGGACGTCAGGAAAGAAGAGGATGGTCCCAAAACACACATGGCAACAATAAATTGCCACCCTGTTTAGAGATAATATAATGCCTCTGTTGTCGAGTCTCTTTTCTTTTTGACTTTTGCTGTGCCTGCATCAGCTGTCCTGTGATATCACTTCATTAAACATCCTCTGAGAACTTGGAAACTTTTCTTCAGTCATTCTTTATTTTTGCCTTCCATATTTCCGAATAAACAAACACGTAATTTAACTTGTTGTTATTTATGAATATAGTTTCTTTGTTTTCCAGGTTGAAGTATTTTTGAATGTTTGAATTTAGCATTATATCATGTTATCTCCAGATTCTTATACTGCTTAAAGTTTTGAGCTGTTTTTGCATTTTATTAAATATTGGACTGAATAAATCAAATACATTTCAGCTTTTTTTATGTGGAACAGATACAACAGACCCGTCTGTATTTCACATGCATTTTATCATCAGAGTTATTAAAGGTGCTTTATGCCACTTATTTATGTTAATATAAGTGTTAAATCACTTTATATTCATACAGTGATCACTTATATAGTGTGCGCGTTTCATAACTCCGATCTCTCAGTCACCCGCTCTGCATTTAATCAGAAAAATAAACTTTTCTGTGAGCCCTTTACTGATATCCAATCAGAAGAGAGAACGCTACAAACCGGCACCCGTCTCACTGCCGGTGCACGTGCAGAGCGACAGATGAGTGAATGTGTATGCACCTACAATGGCGGAGCAGGTAAAAATCCTTCCCAATGTTTGTTTTGATGGTTTCATTATTATGGATCTGAGATGATGCTAAATAACTCGCTGCTTGAAGACCGCAGTGCATTAACAGGGTTCAACACAACTTTATTTTCCTACTGGCCCGTCGGGCCAGTGGATCTGAGTTTTACTGGCCCCTTGTATATTTTCACTGGCCCTGCACACACTTTTTTTTCGTAATTTTTTTGTCAATAATTATAACACAGTACAGAAGTTCCCTTTAGATGTGGTTATTTTTCTTTTAGTTAATATGAAATATTGATATTGCTCATACACATAATATAAAACCAGGCAAACATATTGAATTTGAAGCCTACAACTGAAAGTATGTGAAAGGAGTGGGCCAGTATTTCAAAGTCCAGTAGTTTGATGAGTGTTTTTATTCTTGAATTTGGGCAGTAATGAATAGTTCACCTGTAATAAGAGGTGTGGTAGGCAGTGTTTATCACTTTCTCCATATGCAGTAGGGATGTGAATGTTTTCCACTGGAGCTCAAGTCGACTTTAAAAATAGAAATCCGAAAATCAGGGGGTTATGCCGTTTTTTTTTTATGTGAGATGTCACCGTATGCGAGTTCACGTCTGGTCGTGAGCGCGCTGCAATGGGGAAGGCTTCCGCGATCTGATTGTATGTCTCGAGCCTTAAAACACAGAGCCATGTCGGCAAACAAACTGCGCAACTATAGGAACTGTACAGTGAGCCGCCTCCCCCGTTAGTTTCTATCTACAGCCGACACAATTAAAATCACCGGAGACGCATTCACAGCGGTTAAATAAAGCCTCTCATTACCATTAGCGCTTTGATGCAAATACTGTAACATTACGGCGGCAGCTAAAGGAAAGCACTTTTATTTTCTGCACCTCAACCTCTGCTTTGGGAAGAAGAAAAGGGGGCAAAGTAAGTCGATTGATTTGTTGACTCGCGATCTTAATAAGTCGTTCACATCCCTAATATTGAGTTGGCTCTCTCGGTATTGTCCCGCTCGCGGAGCGGATCGGAGGGTAGGCCTACAGCTCTGCCAACGGAGCGAGAGTGCGCCCGCTTGTTGCTCCGCCTGTCAAAACGCCCACGCATAGTATGTCCACTGGCCTTTCATTAAAAAATATATGATATATTACGTATATTATAATGAGTCTTAAATAAACACACGTTTCATTACGACTATCAGCATATCAATGAACCATGATGTAGTCTACAAAAAGATACTGATCTGTGATTGGCCATTACTGGCCCGGGCGGGCCAGTAATGGCCAATCAACTTGCCCTGCATATGATTTTACTGGCCCATATGATTAATGTGGTGAGGTAGGGAGAGGGAGGGGACTGCTAACTGCAGTTACTGACAGGCTTAAAGCACCTTTTAAGGCATCAGCAAACAATAATATACTTTATGTTTGTCATATAGATCAAAACATGTAGGTGAGAGAATATATTGCAACATTTTGTAAAACCCTCAAGACGCTCTCAACATGGGCCACGAAGGAGCTACGTAAGATCAAGAGCTGGGCATGGTTAGAACACACACTAACTCACTCACTCAGCCACGGGACATTTCAATATTCTAAAATATCTTCCAACCGGGACAGGGCCTACCAAGTGTTACGTAGCCCACACACTCAACACGTGTACATGGAGAATCATAATCAGGTAAACAAACCAATAAGACTTCAACAGGACTTGCATGTTGCACAGGTAAAATGCATGTAAACACCTTTATCTAATCTACTTCGCACACAAATCGGCACATTAACGGACAAGAGAAGTCGGATAAGAACACCTAAATAACTCGTTCATAGTCGGCATTTTCTCTGCATGTATACAGGGATCGGACATTGGAGTTCTCGTTCTGCGCCTGCTCGAGAATCCCTGCGGAGGATTTCACAAGGAAGTGGAAGGAGACGACGTAAATAGTAGTGACGCGGTCCGTTCGAGTGGCAAAATCAGTATATGGTTTAAGCATATATATATTAATATCTACAACTGAACTTTGCAAAACTTTCCTGGACCTTTCCTGAGCGAAGAAAGATTCACCCACAAGATGTCTGCACTGCCACAGGTACAGAGATCTGTCTGTCTGTCTATCTATCTGTCTATCTATCTGTCTATCTATCTATCTATCTATCTATCTATCTATCTATCTATCTATCTATCTATCTATCTATCTA
>OX442350.1:38066444-38118944 GCA_949357725.1 Hyperoplus immaculatus
GCAGATGTTTGATTGGCGTTGTGAGATCAATCTGTCTGCTGAACCACTGTGTTGTAAAACCTGTTTCTGTACAGTGCACAAGGAAAGCATTCACTGTGCTTCACTTTTACACCTTTCATTATGTTACAGTCTGGAATAACGCCATTAAATCATTTTTTTTAGGACAATTCAGACAAGATAATTCAAAGAGCTTTACAGGGGCATACAATACATGAAGATTAGACATTAGTAATTGCATTTAAGACATAATAAAAACTTGTAAATAATATAATATAATATAATAACAATATGTTTTTATTCATGAGATGAGAAATGCTGTATCCAAATCTTTCCTGTTAAAACGTTGGACACAAACATGTTGTAAAAATGAAATAAATATTTTAACTCTGGCTCTATCCAACAGCTAGATCTTTGGTTTTTAACGAGATGCAAATTGACCCATAATTGGTTAGATTAGATATTATCAAAGTTTCATGATATCTATAAGTTAAAATGTTACCCCGTTCACCTGCAGTGTCTCGACTTTGACCACTGGGTGGTAATGCGCTCAGCGTCTACACTGACGGAAGTCTATATGAAGGAGAAGAATCTGGTTAGGAACTGCGCATGCGCGGTCTTTTCTCACAACACTGGATGATTCAGCAGACAACACAAGCCTCTTCGCCGTCTCATCTTTATTTATCAGGTTGGTAATGTTTCTAAACCTCACCGTGGTTGTTGTAGTTTGTTAACGAAAGTTCAGAGATCGTTTTAGTTTAAGGTAATATAGTGAAATGAGCGGAGTTTGTCTTACTTTATCAAAAGTGTAGCTGCAGAGAAACAAACATGGCGGCGCCTCCCTCGTAAACTGTTTACCGTTACGGCTCTTTCCCGCTACATTGTACCGTCTACTCGCCTCTGGTACAGGTCCTGTTGTATAGGTCGTTTTCTACACAAGATAGGGGTCGTTATTATCTTTCAAACTCCCAGCAGGACATGTAGCCTACAGTATTAGCCTCAGCTTAGTCTCAGAGCTACACCGCCCATATCTGGAGTGAACTTTTACTAACGGCTCCTGCTCTTTCTTACGTAATCACGAAACCGTGTCGCCAAGGTTCTTATCTGTGTGTTCTGGGTTTGTCTTTTACTTTTATCTTTTGTGCGTGAGTGGAAATCAAAGATGTCCATGTTCAGGTCCAAACTTTTCCCTTTACTTAACGTCTGTTTGCATCACTGTTCCTGCGGTGGACATGGGGATATTAAAACAGGCTCCAGTGTCAGTAAACCATAACCGACAGTGTGAGCTAAAGAATGAAAAATAACAAGCAGACATATGCTGGACTGAAACTTACTGTTTAAAAGTGTTTTGGTTAATCTATCTATCATATTAGTGTAGTCAAGGGTGAACTACTAAGCCCCATTTGTTTGATCAGTAAAGTATCTTCTGTGTTCATCATGTAGGCTAAAATAAAATGTAGGAACTGGCAAAAGATTTATGGGGTCAGGGTTCAACATAACTTTTTTTTCCTACTGGCCCGGCGGGCCAGTGGATAAAAGTTTTACTGGCCCCTTGTATTTTTTTCACAGGCCCTGGCAGTAAAAAATATTGCTTATTAGGATTGCTTTGCCTAACACTGCAGAGGCTCATAAACACAAACTCTCCCTCTTTATCTCTCTCTCCCTCACTGACTGACACACACACACAGCTACATTGACAGATCAGAAATCAACAGTGTTAGGAGTAACGCGTTACAGGAAGTAATGCATTACTGTAATGCATTACGTTTTGCTGTAACGCGGTAATGTAAGGCATTACAGCAAAAAAATGGTAATATGTAACGCGGTACATAGCTCAGAACCGCGCGTTACAATGCATTTTAAACCCGAAATTGACTAGTTTGTTGTTTTTATACAAATTGGCCACTGCGAGTTTCGCAGAGGAGAAAAAAACCCACGCTAATGTTACTGCTAGAGGAGAAGAAAACTCGATTTGCTGCTACAATTGATTCCAAAGATGTGCTAGCCTACTGGCTTCCGTCTCACTGCCCAAGTTATTGAAAACTTTTGTGGTGTTTGGAGACTCTGACGTGAAAGCACGTATCAATCTGTGCTCAACGGGCAGCGGATGCTGCCGCGAGCCCCTCCCTGTCTAAGAGCACTCGGAGGCGGTCAGTCTCGGAGCAGTCCCTGCCTGCTGTCAGAGCAGAGAGGAGACATACCTCCGCATCCAGGCTGCAAATGAATCGCGCTGTTGTTAGGTGCGAAATCGGAGATAGTGTGCCACGAAGCTATTTATGCTGAAGCGGTATTGCTGGATTTAGGAGTTATTTAGAGATATGGCAAGCAAAAAGTTGACGAGTAGGGAGTTTAGTGTTCACTCTTTCTACGGCCCCGGTCACGGTGCGTCCATGCCCAGCAGTGGTGCAGCCATGCGACGCAGCATTATATATATTAATATAATAATAATAATAATAATAATAATAATAATAATAATAATAAAGAATAGAAGAAAAAAGGAAATAAAAATGGTGGTGGGTAAAAAAAAATCAAACGCCTACTGTTTATGAGTTTTGTGGTGTAGTTCTAGTTCTAGTTTACAACTGTTGGCTTACAACAAAGTGGACATCATTACAAATGGATGGAGGGGTGAATCTGATTAAATAAGTTCAACTCTCTTTCAAAATATCAGGTATTTCATGGAAATTACATAATAGCCTGGCCGCCACCATATGACGTCCTAATATGCTAATTAGATGGGAAAATGTACTCCCCAGATAAACTTTAGGTCATTCTCAATATTTGTCTCATTTACACTTTGTCTCTATCTCAAACCACTTTCAATCCAGAGCCTTCTGAAATTTAAGTGTCAAAGTCTAGTATTTTTTTAAATAAAACCGGGCGCCTAAAGGGTTTGCTTTGATGCAAATTATGAAATCTTTACATAACGGCGGCAATGATGGTGCGTAAAGGACAGCACAGTTGGCAAGCTCTCCTCAGCACTAAAAGTGCTGCAGCAAAAAAGTCACAATAAGAGTTGATCGCTTTGTCGATTCATGCCTCTGACACACACGTCGACTCCCAACATGATGAGTGGATGCTTTGAATTAGCAAAGCTAATTGTACTATTGTTATTATAAAATGTCACGCAAGAGAGACGATAAACAAACATAATGGGCTGTTATCATTTAGATTAGATGGCAAGATGATAAGGCAGATTCTTTGGAACAACTAAAAAAGGCAAAAGTTGATGATGATGTGAACAACTTGTTTGTGCTTTTAAGTCGCCAGAACGCAAGAAACAAATCTTTGAGGCTCAATTTACTTTTTCAATCTACAGTAGTAGGCTCTAGCTCTATTGATATTAATATAGGCTAAATAAATACCTAAAGATACAGTATTTCTATTATAAAATGTATTGCACCATGAGCCATAACTGTGACCATTATATTATATAGCATAGGCCTACTTGTGTTAGCCTTAAGCCTAGCTCAGTCATTATGCCATACCATGTCACCTCCTGCTGTGTAATGAGCTGCATTGAACACAAGAAGATCTATTGAGAACACCAAATCCATATTTCATGTTATTTTGGTGAAAGTAATGCAAAAGTAATGTAAAAGTAGTGTAATGCCTTACAATTCAAAGACAGTAATATTGTAATGTAACTAACTACTTTGAAATGCCAGTAATAAGTAATAAATACCGCATTACGCTTTTGAAGTAACTTGCCCAACACTGGAAATCAATCTAACCAACGCAGTACAGAAAATTAATAATAACTGACAATAAATATAATGCCATAACAAGCATTATTTAATTGCTCTATTCTGCTGGTACTAGTAGCCTACTGGCACCACCCTCGCTATTACTAATACTACTTGCAGTTGTTTCAATAGAAATAACACAAATCTCTTTCCCTCTCCCCCCTCCCTCTACAGTGTCGTGCGAAAGTTTGTGAACCCCTTGAGCCTTTTGGGATTTTATTTATGTTAACCATTATTAATTCATTTTTTTCAATACCAGTATCTTTTATATGAAATAACAGATGTTTGTATATCAATTCAACATTTTTCTTTTCCAGAAATCAATTGTTAAAATAGATAAAACAAATTATTTGACAAATGTTATATGTGCAAAAGTTTGTGAACCCTAAGCTGCATTGCTTAAATCGAGCAAGGTAAACACAATCAGGTGGGCCAAATTGATTGATGAAATAGACCAATGTAATGAGAGATCTTTAGGGAAGAAATTGGGCGCCACTAGATAAAACACGGATAAAACCAGGTCAGTGTAGGCCCACCAAACTGAACCCATACAGGTCAGACATGCTAAAAGGGAAAAAAATCTCAGAAGATCTCAGGAATAGAGTTGTGATGCTGCACATTTGTCTGGGGACAGCTATAAATTAATTCAAAAAAAGTTTGATCCACCGTGAGGCAAATCATCTACAAATGGAGAGCTTTAAGAGTGACTGAACATCTGCCTAGAAGTGGACTTCCTTCAAAAATATCTTCAAGCGCCACAAGAAAAGTATTTTTTTAGTTAAAAGCCAACCCACACATTACATCTAGTGATTTGCAGACCTCTCTTGCAACATCTGGGACAGATGTGCATGGTTCCACAATAAGAAGAAAACTCAGTCAACATGGCTTTCAAGGGAGGGTTGCTGAAGAAGCCTCTGCTCTCAAAAAAGAACAAAACTGCTTGTCACAGCTTTGCCAGAGAGCACCTGGAGATACCTGAAGTCTTATTCTGTGGACAGATTAGTCCAAAATTGATCTGTTTGGTCATAACCAAAACCGCCATGTTTGGGAAAAAACGCAACTCTGCCTACCACCAACAGAACCTTCTCCCAAGTGAAGAATGGTGATGGCAAATGGTCTGCAAATCTTCAGATGTAATGTGTGGGTTGGCTTTTACCTGAAAAATCCCTTTTCTTGTGGTGCTTGAAGATATTTTTGAAGGAAGTCCACTTCTAGGCAGATGTTAAGTCACTCTTAAAGCTCTCCATTTGTAGATGATTTGCCTCACGGTGGGCCGATGGAGCTCAAACTTTTTTATACGAATGTATAGCTGTCCCCAGACAAATGTGCAACATCAAAACTCTATTCCTGAGATCCTCTGAGATTGTTTCCCCTTTGAGCATGTCTGACCTGTATGGGTTCAGTTTGGTGAGCCTAAACTGACCTGGTTTTATCTTTGTTTTATCTAGTGGCGCCCAATTTCTTCCCTAAAGATCTCTCACTACATTGGTCTATTTCATCAATCAGTTTGGCCCACCTGATTGTGTTTACCTTGCTCGATTTAAGCAATGCAGCTTAGGGTTCACAAACTTTTGCACATACAACATTTGTCAAATAATTTGTTTTATCTATTTTAACAATTGATTTCTGGAAAAGAAAAATGTTGAATTGATAAACAAACATCTGTTATTTCATATAAAAAAAACTGGTATTGAAAAAAAATTATTAATAATGGTTAAAATAAATAAAATTCCAAAAGGCTCAAGGGGTTCACAAACTTTCGCACGACACTGTATATCTCTCTCTCACTCACACACACAAACCCACACACTGCCAGCAAAGCGTTTTGGATCTCAACAGTATTTGTATGTAACGTACCTTAGACACGCCACATCAGTGTTGTAATGGGACCCCACGTCCATCCCGTTCTTCTTCATGAGCGCGATCGTGTGCTCGTACAGAGTGAACG
Organism: Hyperoplus immaculatus; assembly: GCA_949357725.1. NCBI lineage: Eukaryota > Metazoa > Chordata > Actinopteri > Uranoscopiformes > Ammodytidae > Hyperoplus > Hyperoplus immaculatus. The sequence goes on from OX442350.1 coordinate 38,072,136, forward strand.
GCAGCTCCGTTTTGGCTATCTGGTAAGCCGTGTTTATGAGCTTCTCTAACCTGCCGTTGTTTTCACTCGTCGCTCGTCTCGCCCACATATTTAGCCGGAAGAAGGGTTGTCAGCAACCCGCTTAGCGATTAGACAGTTTATGTGGCTCCTGCTTTTATCGTGCACTTCTATGGTCTGCTTTCTGTAGTTCTCATTCCCTTTACAAAACACACCCCCCGATCCGCTTTCGCAGGGAACTGTCTGCAAACTTGGCAAAACATGCCGTGGTCGCCATTTGCAAGCCAAGGAAAAGCAGTCTTCCAGGACGGTAAAAATGAACGCTTTATTTTCGTTTCCTCGTAAGAAGACATTTTTAAAATCCGCCAGTTTGAAAAAGCCGGGAGGGCGGGGTTATAGCGTCTCTCGCGTGTACTTTAGCGAAGCATGATGTTGTCAACAAAAAATACACAAACTGGGATTGGCCAGTCACAATATTATGCAGGGTCCTCTGGGTTGGGCTTGGTGCTCTTTTTCTTTAACAAGACATATTTCTCTGTAATATAGTGAATGCATTTAAATGCAGTGAGAGGAACGAAGCAGAAGAACTCTTGTCCAGCTATCTTTATTTCCACAGGCGAGGACAATGGACTAGAGAATCCTCCTTTGCAGTGAGTGAGTGTTGCTGTTGGTAGTAGCCTCTGTAGTTGATTCTGTAATGTTAAAGGTTTGTTCCCCCTGCAACACTGCTGATCACTGAATGATGTTGATGGTTGATTTAAGAACGTTGCTCACTACCTAGCAGCACATGCTATCAAACAGAGCTAGCACACTAGTTGGTTTAGCTTACATTAGCTAATCATTGTCACCTTTTCTTTACAGGTCTGTGGTCTGACCAAACGTCTGTGAGCTCGACACACAAACACCGTCTCTGGTTACTATCTGCTGCCACCGAGGAAGAACCATGAGTTCTCCACAAACGGTGACTATACACTTTATGTTACTATGGTGTTATTATGACGTTTCTTCTGTTTTTACCTGTTAAAGTGTTTCTTTCTATTTTTTATTTTTTATTTTTATTTAACCTTTATTTATACTCGAGATATCATTGAGGGGTGACCCTTGTTTTTTTTTTTCACTTAAATTTTTATTTCAAAATTCACATAGACAGTCCACAGTCAAAAATAATACAGTAAACAAAAAACAAAACAGAAACCAAACAGAAAGTCTGGCTTGGGAGTTACATTTCTAGCAGTTCTTATTTTTTCTTCGTGTCTTCATTTAAGTCATTTGTTCCTGTCCATATTCCTCGTCGCTGGTTTTGGTTCTGAATATTGTCCATTTCTCCCACTTTTCTTCAAGCTGTGCTTGTTGTAGTCTTAGGCGGTGTGTCAGTTTCTCCATTACATAGATTTCTTCTACTATGTCTATCCATTCTTTCTTACAAGGAGGCTCCACTTTACCCCATTTCCTAGTTATAGCCTTCTTACTAGCTATCAGTAGTATTTTAATAAAATATTTATCTCTCACTCTTATACTCTCTTCGGTAAAATTGAAATTACAAAGGTATAGTACCATATAGCTCATTGGAATATCATAACCTAATATCTTTTGTACAGTTTCATGTACAATTCCCCAAAACTTAAATACTTTATTACATTTCCAAAATATGTGTGAGTGGTCTGCAGCATCCTTTACTCCACACTCTCTCCAACATGGTAAATTTGTGTTATTATACTTGCTCTTGACCTTGGGCGTGATAAAAAATCGGACCAGATTTTTCCAAGAGAACTCCCTCCATATCCGCGAATTAGTGGTTGTCTGATGTGTTTTCCACGTCTTGCCAATCATCATCCGAAATTTTCGTATTAAACTCTGATTCCCATTTTTCCTTTATGTATTTAGTTGAATGTTTAGTTGTTGTCAATGCTTGATATAAAGCAGATATGATTCTTATATTCTTTCCTTTGTATGTATTCATTATAATTTGGATCACACCATTCACTTCTGTGGAGGGGTCTATCTCGATTTCTTTTTTATAATAATCTCTTAGTTGTAGGTACCTGTAGAATTCCTGTTTATCCAAGCTATATTTATCTTTCACGTTTTGGAAACTCTCCAGTGCCCCATCCTTCTCTAAAGTACACCATGCCGTGACTCCCTTGTCTACCCACTGCTTGAATCCTTTATCATATTCAGCTGGTTTAAAATTACTGTCAAATGCTACCCATCTAAGAACTTTTGTTTCTTTCTTTATTTTATAATTTTTAATAACTCTAAACCATAGTTCAAGAGTAAATGTTGTAATTGAATCTATATTGTTTTTAATCCTTTTGTATATTTCTTGATCTCCAATAAGGCTCTGGATGGGATATTTTACAAATTCTATTTCCATGTCTTTCCACTTAGCCGTGTAATCTGGCATACACCAGCATATAATATGCCTAAATTGGGCCGCGTAGAAGTACTCTTTCAGTTTTGGGAGACCCATACCTCCTTTATCTTTTGGTAACTGGAGAGTTTCGTACCTAACCCTTGGTTTTTTGCCTCCCCAAATAAACCGAGATATTATCCTGTCCCAGGTCACAAATTGGGTTTGGGGGACTTCTACTGGTAGGGACTGGAATAAATAAAGAAGTCTTGGTTGTACATTCATTTTGATAATCTCGATTCTGGAGTTAAGATCTAGTGTTAAAGTAGACCATCTTTCCGTGTCTTTTTGTATCTCCTGACTTATCTTGTCATAATTGGCTTTATAAAGTTTAGATAATCCTTTTGTGATGGTAATTCCCAGATATTTAATTTTCTTTAGGTTCCAATTTAAGTGGAATGCTTCCTAAATCTCCTTTGGTGGGGTGTAGTTAAGTGTTAAAATTTGTGTTTTTGAAACATTTACTTTATATCCCGAAAGGTGTCCGTACATTTCCAGCAGTTTCATCAATACAGGTAGTGATTTATTCGGTTGTTCAAGGAAGGCTACGACGTCATCCGCGAAAAGTCCTATTTTATGTTCTTTGCCATTTACTATAACTCCCTTAAGCTCTTCATTTTGGCGTACTGCTTGTGCCAAAGGTTCGATAAAAAGGGCAAAAAGGGTGGGTGATAAACAACAGCCTTGCCGAGTTGATCTCTGTATACCAAATTTGTCAGTTAGGTTTCCATTTATTTTGATTCTAGCAGTGGGCTGGTGGTATAATGTCTTTATGCACTGTATTGACTTACTATTGAATCCAAATCGTTCTAATACTTTATATAAGAATTCCCAATTTACCAAATCGAATGCCTTTTCTGCATCAATACTTACTAATATAGTACTTTGTTTTTTCTTTTGTGCTTGATCTACAATATGCAAGGCCCTTCTAATGTTATCATGTGTTTGACGTCCTTTAATGAATCCTGTTTGATCTTCCTCTATTAGTTCTGTTATAAAAGTATTCAATCGTTTGGAGATAATTGTTGTATATATTTTGTAATCTACATTAGGGCTGGGCGATATGGGCAAAAATCAATATCTCGATATTTTTTTACTATATCTCGATACACAATATATATCTCGATATATAATTTAAGTGGAATGCTTCCTAAATCTCCTTTGGTGGGGTGTAGTTAAGTGTTAAAATTTGTGTTTTTGAAACATTTACTTTATATCCCGAAAGGTGTCCGTACATTTCCAGCAGTTTCATCAATACAGGTAGTGATTTATTCGGTTGTTCAAGGAAGGCTACGACGTCATCCGCGAAAAGTCCTATTTTATGTTCTTTGCCATTTACTATAACTCCCTTAAGCTCTTCATTTTGGCGTACTGCTTGTGCCAAAGGTTCGATAAAAAGGGCAAAAAGGGTGGGTGATAAACAACAGCCTTGCCGAGTTGATCTCTGTATACCAAATTTGTCAGTTAGGTTTCCATTTATTTTGATTCTAGCAGTGGGCTGGTGGTATAATGTCTTTATGCACTGTATTGACTTACTATTGAATCCAAATCGTTCTAATACTTTATATAAGAATTCCCAATTTACCAAATCGAATGCCTTTTCTGCATCAATACTTACTAATATAGTACTTTGTTTTTTCTTTTGTGCTTGATCTACAATATGCAAGGCCCTTCTAATGTTATCATGTGTTTGACGTCCTTTAATGAATCCTGTTTGATCTTCCTCTATTAGTTCTGTTATAAAAGTATTCAATCGTTTGGAGATAATTGTTGTATATATTTTGTAATCTACATTAGGGCTGGGCGATATGGGCAAAAATCAATATCTCGATATTTTTTTACTATATCTCGATACACAATATATATCTCGATATATTTCAAATCTCCTCTAGAGCACATCCTAAATGCTCAATTTAATAATTTTTTTGCATAACATCACACGAGTAATATGATTTAAATAGTCCCTGCAAAATGTGTCTGCACTAACAATGCATTAGGCTACATGAAACATGTTTATATTCTTTAGTGCTTTCTATTGGAACAATTTGAAACTTGCACATGGCAAAGAGTTTGCACATTGTATTGATTATTCCACATCCTTCCACTCCCATACAATGGATCCAGCATTATTTTATTTGGAAACAGTTTTTCCATCTTCTGTTAATCTGTAAACTGAGAACACTAATTATGACTCATTACAACCACTTACTAATTGTTTATCACCACTAACCCCCTGAAGATAGCAGCCACACTTTAAATGCAGAACCGGTTTTGATCCATAATAGTAGTCTATAGCCCCTTTTACACAGAGATTGCGGCATATTGACGGAACAACATCACTCCAAAATGCCGGCTTTGCTTGCTTCTGTGTTATTTACACAGAACCAAGCAACGCCGGCCTGCTGGCGCATCAGTAGCTCCTTTTACACAGCGCTCCGGAATGAAAGAGGTGCTTGTAAACAGCGTCAGGTGTGACGTAAACATTTAGCGCCGCGCCGGTCAGCTGCTTTACAACAACAATACTGGCCGGTGAATTGAGAGCAGAAGTGCTGGAGCTTGCAGTAAGAGGGCCGTATTTTACTGTCCCCACGATGTGCCAGTTGAGTCCAACATCTCTGGGACTGTTAACCAAACTGACAAAAATCACTCCGCTGCTCACTGCTTCACCTCTGTGTCTGTCTGTGTGTGTGTGTGTTTGTGTGACAGGTTGGTTGTGAGCGAGTCTCTTTGTGAGACAGACATAAACATACACACAGTGTGTGAAGTCACGTTACTGTAGGCATAAATAAAGTGTGGATATACGCTCAGACTTAGGATAATAATAGCGGCGGCGGAATCCAGTCAAGACGATGTGAGTACGTTTGGCCGCATATTAAGACAGTAACTTCAGGCTGCAGCCCGCAATGTAAACGTTCCGCAGTAATTTTCTCCATGAATTGTGTTATTTATGTTGGGGGATGATGCTTGTTAGCTAGATGGAACTCTTGTTAAACATATTGGCCGATTAGAATTATTATTTGTAGAGTGTGCGAGTCTTGAGTTGTGTTAGCAAAACAGTAGCTCTGTGGCTAACAGCTGAGCCCGAGCCTTCAGTCAGCTGAAGCAGACAGTCTAGCGGGGCGAGCAGACTATTCCACCGTTCCTTGGTCGTTCCTATTTACTGGCGTACTGAACTACGTTTTAGTTACATAAGAACCTAGAGCAAGAGCCCTCCGCTGCGCGTCGGGCTCCTGCTTCAGCTTGTCGGTCTTTATTTCTAGCAAGTGACCCGTTCGCTATACTTTATCCCTTACTTGCCTAGCCTAGCTTTCCCATTGTACAACTTCTCCTGGGCAGAAATAGACTCATACACTCTGCAAAATGAAGCGCGGGGGTTTGGATTGAGCAACGGACTTTATGATCAGCTAGATTATACGCCGTTCCTTTTATTTGGTGATTTTTACGGGACATCAGGCCGCCGTGGTTAATGTTAAACACACGTCCTTCAACTGCTAACATGGTCGCATGTTTAGAACGTAGACTATGGAACGTCAAACGCCCCCCAGTTCCGCATCAACAAGCTGGAGCATTTAAACAGAGAGGCGGAACTGATCGTGTCGGGAATCTTACTACCCCCCGAGGTAGTAAAATTCCCGGAACGATCACTCGCACCTTTCTTCCCTCGTTCCGCAACTGTCGCATTTATACAGCAGGGCGGGGGGCCGAAAGGCCGGCATATTCCCGGCTTTCACTGGCTGTGTAAAAGGGGCTTATGTGTATAAAAGGCTCTGACATGTATAATGGTTACTGTCGCTTTAAGAGCAGTTGCTCTAGTTAAGTTTCGTTTTCTGCCTGCCTGTTTGTCCGAGAGAGATTCATGCGAGCGCAAGCAGCAGGTGGCTCATCGTCCCTCTGTTACCTGCCTTACTGTTTGATTCTCCTGTATTTAGTTAATGAAAATAAAACTAGAAGACAATCAGAGGATTTAAATAAATACGGCTGAGAATAATAGCCTATAGTCTAAAGAAAGCAAAGTCTCATCATCATCATTCCTTGCATTCTAACCGATGCACCATTCCTGGATGCTATTCATACCTATTGATCTAGCCCTCCTGCATTATCACTAAAACACTGTTTTATTTTATAAAAAATACTCGCAAATGTAGCCTACTTTACATAGACTTTTAGTTAATAAACGGTGTGCACCTCCCTTGGTGCTGACATGGACCTATTATAAGAGGCTGCCCGTAATAAATGGGATGCCGTGTTTGTGTGACGTTGGACCAAAAACTCCCACGGCGCTCGTTCGCCTTCCTCTCATAAGGACCAGGCTCTGTACAGCGGCCGCTTATGCTGTCAAGCGCCCGTCTACAAAAAAGGTCCATGCTATGAACGACAGCCACCATCGCCGTCTTTCGCGCCCCCTCCACCCGCTCGTTCGGTTGTCATAAGAGCATAACAGCATCAGAGCCCTCGTCTTTTTTTCTCCCCCCCTCGTCGTTGTTTTCACATTGCGATTAAACTAAACACTCACAAGGCACAGACTACGTCACAGGTGCGCGCCCAGGAGACTCTGGTTGGGAGGGGTGAGTGAGTGAGTTGCCAATGCATGTAGTCTGAGGCAGAGAGCCACAGGAAAGAGCGAGAGAAGCGAACACCAGCGAGTTTGCCAGTGGCGGCGGCGGCAAAAAAAAACACATTACGTGCCAATTTGTATTCGATGGTCGCGATAGGGTCATTTTATACATCCCCTGGAGCGCATCTCGCGATATATCGAATATATTCGATATATCGCCCAGCCCTAATCTACATTTAATAATGAGATTGGTCTATAGTTCTGACAGTGTTCCTTGTCCCTTCCTGGTTTTGGTATAATGGTTATAATGGCTTCAGCCCAAGATGGAGGTATTTTATTGTTATGAAGAGTCCAATTAAAAGAAGCCAAAAGTAGTGGCGTCAGCTCTTCCCCGAACATCCTATACCACTCTGCTGGGTATCCGTCACTACCTGGGGATTTATTATTTTTTAGTGTCTTTATTGCATCTTTCACTTCTTCTATAGTAATATTGGTTGTTAATGTCTCATTTTGTACACTACCAATTGATGGTAAATCCAAAGAATTTAAAAATAGCTTCCTTTCCTCCTCACATTCAGATGTGGGTTGTGTATATAGTTCCTTGTAGTATCCACAAAAATGTTCTCTATATCCTCCGGTTTATCTGTTAATTCACTTGTATGTGGATCTCTGATTTTATGTATACTACTAAGTGCTTGTTGTTTACGTATACGTTTCGCCAGCAATTTAGTCGCCTTTGAGCCTGCTTCGTAATAATTTTGTTTAAAGAATTTGTTCCTTTTTTCAACCTCGTCTAATAATATGTCATTTATCTTTTTCTTTACTTCCTTGATTTGTTGATATACCTTTGAATCTTCTGTTCTTTGATATCCCTGTTCTAATTCCCTCAGTTTCTCAGTATGCGTTCTATATGACTCTAATTGAATTCGTTTTGCATGCGCAGTTTCCGCTATCAATTTCCCCCTTATCACCGCCTTCATGGCATCCCATAATATTGTTGGGTCTACTGCTCCATTGTTATTTTCCTCTATGTACCTTTTTATTTCTGCTTTTACCTTCTCTTTTCGTTGTTCATTGTTCAATATTCCTACATTCAATCTCCATACAGTATTTCGTTTCCTGTTACTTAAACATATTTTCAAATAGAGTGGATTATGGTCAGACACGTCTGCCCCTCCTATTTCACATTCCGTCACTCTGTGTTTATCCCCTGTATTCAGTAGAAAATAGTCTATCCTTGAATGAACTTTATGTGCAGCTGAATAGTGCGTAAAGTCTTTTTCCAAAGGATGCAGACTTCGCCATATATCTGTCATCCCCATCTCCTCTAGTGACATATTGACAAATCTTGTTAAAGGCATTTTAGTTCTCTTGAGACTTGTTGTATCCATATTGTGATTCATGACAACGTTTAAATCGCCCCCACAAATAAGGATTCCTCCTGTTTCTACTGCTATGACGTCAAAAAGGGACTTGAAAAAGTATTTGTCACTTTCTGGGGGTGCATATACATTTACCAGTGTGATTGGTTAATTTTCTATTCTTCCTTTTACTATTATATACCTTCCTTCTTTGTCTTTGATTTCCTTTTCGTAATGAAATTGTGTTGTGTTTGGTATTAATGTTGCAACTCCCCTCCTGCGTCCCTCTTTATATGTACTGTAGTATAGGCTCCTGTAGCCGAATCTTTTCAGTTTTTCATGTTCTAATCTAGACAGATGTGTCTCTTGTAGGAATATAATTTGTGCTTTCTCCTTTTTCAATTTTCTCATCGCCCTTTCTCTTTTCATCGGTACATTTAACCCATTTACATTCAGCGACATTATTTTTATGTTATTTGTCATTTACTGCTCTCTGAAAATATTCTCCCAAACCGTTACAAACTACATAAACATGAACATATACAAACTGAACACAAACCAAATACCTCCCGGACTTCCAAACATGGGGTATTCTTTTGCTCCTCCCCGCGTCCCCGTTGGTGGGTGAAGGGGATATCCTCATCTCTAATAAGGGCCCCTCCCTAGACCTAGGTACGCGCCCAGCTTGTGGGGTACCACAGCGCCTACACATGTCCAACTCAAATACCTCGACCTCTCCCAGTCGGTTCTTAATATGTTATGCAAATTAAAGAAGTCCGAAAATGTTCAGATACTCACACTGTGGATCTATTCTTCTGTCAGTCTTTTTTCTTTTTGTTTGTTTATCCACTTAGTTCCGTACAGTGTTTATTAATTAGTCTTTTTATTCCAGTCTGTTGTTATGATCCTTTCCTATCCCATTTTTTAGGCAGAACTTATTAGGATTTCCACTGATAGCTTTGTAGCTTATCTCTTGCTCGTTGCGCCGGGTCGGGTCCCCGGTCTTTCCCTCTCCCTCTCCCTCGCTGCCACTCTGCCGCTCCTCGCATCCTTCCCTCGGCCACGGCTCCGGTGTCTCCGCCTGGCACGTCCGCAGTGTAGCCTCTTTCCTTCATGTCCCGCGCCGCTTCAATGGCACTGTCATACATCTTCACTCCGTTGTTCCAGTGTATTCGCATTTTGGCGAGCGGCGTCTGGAAACGAATTCCCTTCTCCCTCAGTACTCTTTTGATGCCCGCGTATGCCCTTCGTTTCTGAACAATTTCTGTAGGATAGTCATGATCAAAGAAGATTTGTTTGCCTCCTACTTTTTTTTTTATTTATTTTTTTATACTTTATTGTAGGATCATATAGTATTCTGATATTATAGTTATTTTTACATTTACATCATCCTACAAACATTTTTTTTTTTTTATAAATGTAAACAATATAAATAAATGAATAAGTAAATAAATAAACAAAAACAACAAAATACAGTAATGATAAATAATATATATATATACATATACACACGCATACATACACACACACATATATACATATATATATATACATATATACATATACATACATACATACATACACATACATATATACACATACATACATATACATACACACATATATGCCTAGGTCAAAATATATTCATCAGTACACATATACTACATATGAAAAAAAAAAAAAAAACAAAAAAAAAAAAAAAAAAAAAAAACAGAAAGTATATATATATACACACAAGTTAAATCTCTTCCAGCTCTTCACGACTATCTTCAGGATATTAATAATAATTAGTTTAATTACAATCTATGTATGCTAACCATTTATTCCATCGTATCGAACACTCAGTTTCTAGGTTTCTAATTCTATAGGTGATTATTTCCATTGACCTCAACTGAGGAGGTGGTCGGTCGGTGGAAGGAGCACTTTGAGGAACTCCTGAATCCGATTAACCCGCCCTCTATGTTGGAGGCAGAGCTGGAGGCTGATGGGGGATCATCGTCAATTTCCCTGGTGGAAGTCACTGAGGTAGTCAAACAACTCCACAGTGGCAAAGCCCCGGGGGTTGATGAGATCCGTCCAGAAATGCTGAAAGCAATGGGTGTGGAGGGGCTGTCTTGGATGACACGCCTCTTCAACATTGCGTGGAAGTCGGGTACAGTGCCGAAGGAGTGGCAGACCGGGGTGGTGGTTCCTATTTTCAAAAAGGGGGACCAGAGAGTGTGTGCCAATTACCGAGGTATCACACTTCTCAGCCTCCCCGGCAAAGTCTACTCCAAGGTGCTGGAAAGGAGGGTTCGGCCGATAGTCGAACCTCAGATTGAAGAGGAACAATGCGGATTCCGTCCTGGCCGTGGAACAACGGACCAGCTCTTTACTCTCGCAAGGATCCTAGAGGGAGCTTGGGAGTTTGCTCATCCAGTCTACATGTGTTTTGTAGATCTGGAGAAGGCTTATGACCGGGTTCCCCGGGAGATACTGTGGGGGGTGCTGCGGGAGTATGGGGTGAGGGTGTCTCTTCTCAGGGCCATCCAATCTCTGTACGCTCAAAGCGAGAGCTGTGTACGGGTTCTCGGTAGTAAGTCGGACTCGTTTCCGGTGGGGGTTGGCCTCCGCCAGGGCTGCGCTTTATCACCAATCCTGTTTGTGATATTTATGGACAGGATATCAAGGCGTAGTCGTGGTGGGGAGGGGTTGCAGTTTGGTGGTCTGAAGATCTCATCTCTGCTGTTTGCGGATGATGTGGTTCTGATGGCATCATCGGCCTGTGACCTTCAGCTCTCATTGGATCGGTTTGCAGCCGAGTGTGAAGCGGTTGGGATGAGGATCAGCACCTCTAAATCTGAGGCCATGGTGCTCAGCAGGAAACCGATGGATTGTCTGCTACAGGTAGGGAATGAGTCCTTACCCCAAGTGAAGGAGTTCAAGTACCTCGGGGTCTTGTTTTCGAGTGAGGGAACAATGGAACGTGAGATTGGCCGGAGAATCGGAGCAGCAGGGGCGGTTTTGCATACGCTTTACCGCACTGTTGTGACGAAAAGAGAGCTGAGTCGTAAGGCAAAGCTTTCGATCTACCGGTCGATCTTTGTTCCTACCCTCACCTATGGTCATGAAGGCTGGGTAATGACCGAAAGAACGAGATCGCGGGTACAAGCGGCCGAAATGGGTTTTCTCAGGAGAGTGGCTGGCGTCTCCCTTAGAGATAGGGTGAGAAGCTCAGTCATTCGTGAGGAACTCGGGGCAGAGCCGCTACTCCTTTGCGTTGAAAGGAGCCAGTTGAGGTGGTTCGGGCATCTGGTAAGGATGCCCCCAGGGCGCCTCCCTAGGGAGGTGTTCCAGGAGCGTCCAGCTGGAAGGAGGCCTCGGGGAAGACCCAGGACTAGGTGGAGAGATTATATCTCCACACTGGCCTGGGAACGCCTCGGGATCCCCCAGTCAGAGCTGGTTGATGTGGCCCGGGAAAGAGAAGTTTGGGGTTCCCTGCTCAAGCTGCTGCCCCCGCGACCCGATTTCGGATAAGCGGTTGAAGATGTATGTATGTATGTATTATTTCCATTTCTAAAATATTATTTACATTTGACTTCCAGTTTTTAAAAGATGGTGGACTAGGTTTTAGCCAGTTCCTTGTTATCTGTTTCATTGCTGCTATCCTAAGTATCCTAAATAAGTATTTGTCTCTTTCTGATATGAGTTCAGCCGGTGTTACACCTAAAATTAAACATTTTGGTTCAGGTACCTGGTTAATTTGGAAAATTTTCATAATAGAATTTGCAATCAGTTGCCAGAAGGTCTTTAGTGATGGGCAAAAGTAGAAAACATGTGAATGGTCTGCGTTATTTTCCCCACAATTTCTCCAACAATCTGATGAATTTGATGTCTTAAACTTTGATTGTATTTTTGGTGTGATAAAGAATCTTGTGTATATTTTCCATGTGTACTCCCTCCAAAACCTAGAGTTTGTTGTTTTATGTATTGTTTTATAAGTGTTTTCCCAGTCCTCTTCTTTTAACTGTCCCCCTAATTCTAAGTTCCACTTCAATGCCACCGTGTCTTGTGTTTCATTCTTTTCTTGTAGTATTTTATATATTTTGGAAAGTGTATTCTTGATGTCAATATTATAGTTTTTAATCATAAATTGTATTAAGGGATGCTGCTCGTGAATGCCTGCTCTTTTTTGAAAGGTTTTTATATAGTTTCTAAGTTGTAAATATTTGTAGAAATTTGACTGGACTAAATCATATTTCTTTAAAATATCATCAAAGGAATTTACTTCATACTTAGTTATTATTTGTGAATATATTTGTAGTCCTTTTAAGGACCAGACTTTTAAGACACTGTCCATTTTGTTTGGTTTGAAATCTGGGTCCCATGCCATTTCTCTAAGATAGAGTAATTCCTTATTTATATCATGTTTTTTACAAATTTGTTTCCAATTACATAAAGTATTGTTAATCCATCTATTTTGTCCTTTCAGTTGAGTCATATCTTTTCTATCAATGAATGGTAATGTTTTTATTGAAAATGGAGTTTGTTCCTTTTCTATCGGAAGCCACTTCGCTTTAATATTATCATTAGTCCATTTCATTATGTTATTTATTTGTGTGGCATGAAAATAGGTTTGGAGGTCTGGAAGCGCTAGTCCACCATGTTCTTTCGATTTTATTAATGTTTTAAATTTGACTCTTTTCCTTTTGTTATTCCATATAAACTTAGTTATTATGCCATTCCATCTTTTAAAACTTTGGGAAGGAATTGATGTTGGCAGGTTCTGAAAAAGGAAAAGGAATTGTGGAAGTACCATCATTTTAATTGTGTCTACTCTACTAAAAAGAGAGTCCGGTATAGTTTTCCACCTGTTCAGATCCTGTTTGATTTTGTTCTCTAGATTCTGATAATTAACTTCGTGAACTTTACTTAAATCTTTATGGATTATTATTCCTAAATATTTCAGTTTATCTTGGTTCCACTTAAATCTGAGGTTTCCTTTAGAGTACTCTGTCAATTGTTTACCTATGCATATAGACTCACATTTATTTTCATTAATTTTGTATCCTGAATGGTCACTGTATTCTTTTATTGTTTCCATTAGTTCTGGTAGAGAGAGCTCAGGGGAAGTAAGATATAAAATAATGTCATCTGCATACAATGCTAATTTATGTGATTCTTGCCCTATAGTTAATCCCTTTATGTTGTCTTGTTGCCTGATTGCCTCAGCAAGAGGTTCCATACACATAGCAAAGATCAACGCTGACATTGGGTCCCCTTGCCTAGTTCCCTTATGAATGTGAAAGCGTCTTGATAGGGTACCATTGACTCTCACTTGAGCAACTGGGTTTTTGTACATTAATTCTAACCATGAGATGAAAGTGCTGTGAAATCCAAAAGCTTTTGCTGTTTTGAAAATATATGGCCACAGTACTCTATCAAAAGCTTTTTCCGCGTCTAGTGTTAATAATAGTAAATCCTTATTATGTTTTTGGGAAAAGTCAATTATGTTAAGAGTACGTCTTACATTGTCAGATAGGAATCTATTACGGATAAAACCAGTTTGGTCACTATCAATTAAATCTGGTAGGATGTCCTTAAGTCTATTTGCTATGATAGAAGTTAATATTTTTTGGTCTGTGTTTAATAATGATATTGGTCTATAAGAGGATGTATCCATTTTTTCTTTTCCATCTTTATAAATAACTGTGATCACAGATGAGTTCCATGTTGATGCCCACATACCTGATTCTAAGGCAAAGTTATAGGCTTTTAGTAATAGAGGTACCAATAATTCTCTGAACTCTTTATAAAATTCATTGGTGTACCCATCGTCTCCTGGAGCCTTATCTGTTTTTAGTTTCTTAATTTGTTGTGATATTTCCTCTTCCGTTATTCTTTTTATGAGGTTAGTGTTTTGCAATGATGAGACTTGTTTTAAATTTAGTTTCTCAAGATATAATTCAGTTCTTATCGAGTTTGTTTTGTCTGTTTCATCTTTGTACAGTTCTTCATAGTATGACGCAAATGCTTCTGCAATTTCATTTTTGTCTGTTATAACTTTAGATGTGTCATCCTTTAATTGAGTTATATAAGATTTACTTTTTTGATTCTTCAGTCTATAAGCTAACATTTTGATTGATTTTGGTCCTCCATCATAGTGTTTCTGTTTCGTAAGTAGTATTGATTTCTCTACATCTTGTGTCAACAATTTATCTAATTCACCACGTTTCTTCTTTAGCAGTTTGTTTAATTTCATATCGAGTGATTTTTTATGTTTATCTTCCAGAGCTTTTATTTGTATTTCAAGTTCTGTTGTAAGTTGTTCTCTTTGTTTTTTCTTTAAGGAGGAGTATCGTATTAATTCACCCCTTAAAACGGCTTTTGCTCCTTCCCATAGAATTATACTATTAATGTCTTCCGTGTCATTAAATTCCAAATATTCCTTTAAGGTTTTTTTGACTGTATCTTTTAGGTCTCCATTTTGTAGGAGCGAGTTATTCATTCTCCATAAGTATTTCCCTTTGTTTGAATTCAAGTTCACTTTTAAGGTGAGCTTTGCATGATCTGATAGTGTAATTGTTCCAATGGTGCATTTTGTGATATTTGTCATATCTTTTTTAAACATGAGGAAATAGTCCAGTCTATTATATGTAGAGTACCTATTAGAGTAGTATGTATAATCCTTTGTTCTTGGATGAAGAGTTCTCCACACATCTATCATTCCCAACTCTTTGCAAGCTCTTCTCAAAATATTTGCATTTTTCTCAGATTTATGTTTACTTCCTGCTGTTGAGTCCACGTTAGGATTTAACACAAGATTCAAGTCACCTCCAATAATAACCATGCCTTTGCCTTGGGTTACTATTAAATCAATAATGTCATTCATAAATTGAGTTTTCTCATCTGGTGGGTAATAAATATTTATAAGAGTTATTTCAACGTTTTCTATCTTGCCCAACACCAAAACAAATCGTCCTTCTTTGTCCACTATGGTTTTTGTCTTCTGGAATGGTACATGGTTTTTTATAACTGTTGCTACACCTCTCCTTGATGACGTATATGAGGATGAAAAAATTTGTGCATTTGCAATTTTGCCCAGCTTCTTATGTTCCTCTTGCGTTAAATGAGTCTCTTGAAGAAACAATATATCTCCATTTTCTTTTTTCAGTTGTTGTAGGATCTTCCTCCTCTTTATATAATTATTAAGGCCATTTACGTTTTGAGAGATAATATTCAGATCATTCATATCTTTCATAGCGATTGTACACATAGTTGGGCTTTAAATATTCACTTTTAGTTAAGTTTGAGTAGGATTGTAACATTTCTATACAATAATTCAGTCGCGAAGAGCTGGAAAAAAACAAACAATGAAAAGGAAGAGAAAAACAATATGCTGAGTAAATTTTACCTTGAGAAACATTTGGGGCAAATATACAACCAATGTATTCAAACAACTCAAACATACAAAAACGTAAGAAAGAAAAGAAAGAAAAAGCACCCACAGTCAAAACCATTGTGGGTGTCACGGAGAAAAAAAGTTCCGTGATTCTGAGAAAAAGCTCACAATCAATGAGAGCGGTCCAGCTGCTGTTCACAATTCCTCCTCAAGTGAACACAGCCACCGACGCTCCCTTACTCCCGTCAAACACCTCCAAATAGAAAAATAATAATAATAATAATAAATATCGCTTTGGTTAATGTAGAGCCCATTCAGGGGCATAGGTTAACAAGAAAATAAAAAATAAAAATAAAAATAAAGAAGGTGGAACCAAAAAAAATTAAATAAACATAAATAAATAATAATAATATATTAACCTTCTTTTCATATTATTTCTGTCTTGTAATTAATTGGCAGGCTACAGTTTCATTTAATACAACAGTGTGTGTCCTTATATCTGTATTCTGATAACCGCAGCTAAATACAGTAAATAAGTAGGCTGTAAAGAGCAAACATATACATATAGGCTACAAAAAATAAAAATAATAATAATAATTATTATATTAATCTGCCGGTTAATTACTATCAATTCATTATCTGGCTTTGATATGAAAAAATCAAATTAAATAAAAACAGGTTAAAGTAAGCATCTCATCTGTGTTCATTATTTGGCCTAAGATGACCGATTTAAATGACACATTTAAATCACCTCAGAGTCAGTCAGTATTAATCGCATATAAATAAAAGAGAAGAGAGAAGAAAGGAAAGAGAAAAGGAAAGAAAGAAAAAATGCTGCAGGTTCATCATTACAGTTCTGTTCGTTCACTGTAGGCAGTTTAAGGTTAACGTTACCTACGGCACCTGTGTGATTGTCTCCACAACTCTCCGGGCTTCATCGGCGGTGCCGAAAGAGTATTCCTTCTTGTTGAAGGAGAATCGGAGAGTGGCTGGGTAGTGCATCCTGAATCGGATATTATTTTCGATCAGCTGTTGGCACACTGTATTGAAACTCCTGCGTTGCTGCACAACACTTGGGGGGGATATCCTGACGAATAGTTATTTTGACTCCGTCAAGCTCCAGCGATTTGGTCTTGCTGTAAGCCGTAAGAATTTTCATCTTGTCGTTCGGGTTGTGGAGTTTAATGATGACAACTCGGGGTGAATCAGCTTTGGGTCGGCCGAGGCCTCTGTGGCACCTGTCCAGGCGAATCCGGCCCTTCTTGGTCTCCAGGTTGAGAACAGTAGGCAGCCAAGTTTCAAAGAAGGTCAGCGCATCTATTCCTTCAGTCCCCTCCTTGACCCCGAATATGCGTATATTGTCTCGGCGTGATCTCGCCTCTTGGTCATCCACCCGGTGAGTAAGAGCGTCTATTTTCCCTTCGGCGTCTGATAGTTTGGTCTCCAATTCAGCAATTATATCTTCTGAACGTGAAATGCGGTTTTCAGTTTCAGTAATGCGCTCTGAATTCTGCTCGAATTTGGATGTTATCACATCAAGCTTCTGGGAAAACGCTAACATTTTCTCTTCCATCATAGTAGCAACTTGTCTGGTAATTTGTGCTGCCAAATTAGTAGCGTCAATTGGGCAGCTGGTGCTGGAGCCTTCGGAGTCACTGTCAGTCATTGTTGGCCTGCTTTTGTTTGGCACTTCGAGTGTTCCCAGCTGATGACATTTCTTTATCGGTCCGTTTGGGTAACTCTTGTAGTTTGATTGTCTTTAGTTGTATAGCGATAAACACGGTGTAACTTAACTTTTAGGGAGGCATTGATCGGGAGCGTCTGTCTTTAGCTTTCTCTCAGCGCGTCATCACCGGTTTGCCTCCTACTTGTAGCTTTTTCTGCCAGGCTCTCTTCAAAATCATTTCCTTCGTCTCGAACTGTAGAAA
Organism: Hyperoplus immaculatus; assembly: GCA_949357725.1. Taxonomy (NCBI): domain Eukaryota; kingdom Metazoa; phylum Chordata; class Actinopteri; order Uranoscopiformes; family Ammodytidae; genus Hyperoplus; species Hyperoplus immaculatus. The sequence goes on from OX442350.1 coordinate 38,089,768, forward strand.
GTTGGCAATAATTGACCTGGGCGCAGCGTTCGGGGTCGGTTTCTGGGCTAGGGCTCGGTGGGCTCGCTGGATCTGGAGGTTGGTCCCCTCCGGGAGCTCGAGTTCGGCCTTTAGAAGCTGCTCAAGGTATATGGCTGCCGAGCTCCCCTCCGTGTCTTCTGGTAGCCCAAATATTCTGATGTTGTTTCTCCTTGATCTCCCCTCTTGCATTCGGCGTGTCTGCCCCATCAGCTCCGACAGCGCGGCATTGGCCTCCATTTTCCACTCTTCGACTTCTCCAATTCGCTCCTGAGCCTCGCTGATGTTCACCTGTTGTGCCTTTAGCTCGGTGTTGTTCTCCTTTAGCTGACGGTCTATTTCTTGCCGGAGGTTGGTGATTTCCTCCTTCATCTCTCTCTTCAGCTCGTCTTTAAATGTGGTCAGCTCATGGCGTAGTTCTTGTTTGAGTTCCTTGATGTCCTTGCTGATAGTAGCAAGGCCGACTCTTAGCGTCTCCGCGCTGTCCATTTTCTCGGTTGTCTCTTCTTCGTGTTCGCTAGTGTAGTAAACAAGGTGGTGTTGACCGTGGCCGAGTGGGCCATTTGTTTTACTACATTTGATATTACTTGAGAGAGAGGAGACATCTGAACAGGCCTCAAGATAGACACGGAGGGGTAGGAGGTCGGTCTAACAGGATACTTTATTCAAAGGTTGACATCAGGTTACAGCGTAGTAGACAACTTCTACTATTCAACACAGGTATTATCTTATACGTTACAATAGATCAGATCTTTCCTCAATTATTCTATCCTAGCCTATCCTGGACTTCGGTAAAGGGGGAAACCCCCACAGCAGCCGTCTCCTCGGGCATAAGCGCAAAGGCCAAGGCCACGATCTAGTGAAGGCGGTTGGTTAAATACACTATCTGTCTGTGTGTGTGTATGTGTCTGTGTACGTGTGCATGTGTGTGTGTCTGCAAGTGTGTGTGTGTCTGTGTGTGCATGTGTGTGAGTGTGTGTGTATGTGTGTGTGGGTGTGTGTGTGTGTGTGGGTGTGTGTGTGTTAGTGTGTGGGTGTGTATGTGAGTGTGTGTGTGAGAGTGTGGTGGGGGTGTGTGTGTATGTGTGTCTGTGGGTGACTGTGTGAGTGTGTGTGTGTGTGTGGGGTGTGTGTGTGTGTGTGTGTGTGTGTGTATGTTTGTGTGACTGGGAGTGTATTGTATTACATTTCTAATGTCAGATGTGGGCTATTTAGAGTAAGATGTGGCAAGATGTGTTCCTACTTCCTGCTGAGTGCTGCTTGTCTGACCTGTGTGTGTTGTGGTGCAGTTATTGCTTTTCTGTATTAACTTATCTTTAATATAACATAAATATGTTGGAAAACACTACATATCCCTCCTTGCATCGCAAAATGCGGTGCACAAAAGAATTTCCAACATTTAACCCTTAAAGCATGAAAAATGCACAACCTTTAAACTCTACAAAATCAAACATCAAACCAAAAATGATAAACTTTGACAAAATATACACTACAGTGGCCACTGTTAACTATATAGTATGAACTTAATAAAACCTATTAGACCCTCTTAAATTCAACAACAATAACAATAATTGAACAGCATATTATGACTTTCACAATTGTCTTTCAGTCTTCGTTCTTCGGACCATTGTCCGGTCCCGCAAATACCCGCGCACTTGCGAGAAACGACACGAGCATACTTTTAGAATTGCTTAAACAGGCAATTCTTTCTGTGCGGAAAGCACAACGCAACAGCCCCCCCCCATTTCTGGGGAGGCGGTGGGGAAGCCCAGTGCACCCATGCATTGGTGCCTTAGCTGGGTATTGATGACTGGTGCATGACTCGAACGTTTTGAAGGGGAGACGAGAGCGACCCCTCTCGAATTTCCAGATGACGACATTGACGACTGCATCTCGATTCTCTGTTGTTGGCGACTTCTCGTCGACCAGTGTCGAGTTGCTTCTCCAGGCCGACAGGTGGCACCCTTCTCGCTGGTTGTGAAGTTGTCTGCACAAGCTGGATGAGACGAGTTGGCGACCCCTGGTTTCTGGCTGGGATTGGGTTGGGCTGTGTAGTTGCGAAAGCGACCCCCTCTCGGTCTCGGCTGTCAGTTGTCCTGTGACATCACGACTTGGACACGGCAGTGACATCACGCTGATAGCACGAGTTGAGAGCGTAGCTTAGCATCAGATCTCAGCACGACATTTCTCCCAATCTGCACAGCAGGATTCTGTACCTAGTTCTTTCATCGAGGCCATCAGAGAAATAGATATAGACAGAGAAAAGACAGATAGGGAAAGAATCCTACCTGACACAAACTTCTAAATAACTTCTGGGGAGTTTGTGTTTGTCTTACTTAATTATGTTACCTAGGTTTACTGTATTACTGCAAACACTTGTAATGTAATCACACTTGATGTCAACTGTGCAGTAACACTTTTTGGAACAGCTATGGATTATGACATTAACAACACACTACAAGTATGTTTTGTTCTTACTTTATTTAAAGAGTGTTGATCCTGAACCCTAAATAAATTACTTATAACTTACTTATTAACTTAAATGGATATTAAGTATTTTGATCATCCTTTCTTTTTAAACTTACTTTGTTTGTATAGTGTTTTCTCTATGTGGCCTTCTCATAATATTGTAATTATTACCTTTCTTTAACATTTACTTATATTATGTTTAATTAATGTGCTTTCTTAAACTCTTTAACATGTACTTCTATTTTTTTTAATCAATATGCTTCCTTAACCCTCTCCCTCCTTTTTCAAATCCCTATTTGAAACACAAAAAGGAGCATATTAAGTTAAAAATTCAGCTAAAAATAAGATTCTCACTTTGTGTGAGCAATTGTATTCAAACAGGAACAAACAAACATGTGGCTTTCTCCAGCCCCCTTAACAATAAAACCCCAAAACGGTTTATAAATTTAGAATGCTAACCCTTTTTCAAAAAATCCAATTTCTTGAATCGGTAAAATGTACAGAGCAACCCTTAAAAAACTCAGGTATTCCTGAAAGTGTGAGAATAAGATTGGTTCAAAATCCTACTTAATCAACAATTATTTCATCAATATTTTTAATACCTCTTCACTTGGGAATATCTATTCTTTATTAACTTTATTAACTTTGTTATCTTTAACCTTCTTTACTTGGGAATATCTAAAACACTAAATCTCTGTCTGAAAAATCATTAAAGTGATAATTCTCAGTCATGCTTGCTTTCTTTTTGGCTGAGAAAGCAACAACACAATCTTTTATTGATTTGAAAACGGTAAACACTAGTTGTATTTTTTATTTGGAAATAACCCTAACCATGCTTTTTTCAATGCATAAAAGATGAAACCTATTAGTTATCAAAATAGTCCTTTAAACTTTTAAATCCTACATCTCTTTTCTTTACAAAATCTTATGTTGTCTTAAAGGCATAACTAGATTAGTTTATGTCCAAACCAGACCTATCCAATTGCTTGCACAAATCTAAATTTAGGGGAAACACCATTAATCAGAAAATTTTCACAATTTAAGTACTTGCACTTTTTTAAGTGGACAGTTGATTCCACCCTCCTTTTACAGATGGAATGTCCACTTTTTCAGTTCAGAAGCAAGGGAAACCCATCACATCGGCTCCTTCAATGTCTCTTTCTTTCCTATAACACAAGGCAGAAGTCAGCAATGTCATTATGGCACATGTTACTTGCCATCCTTGTATTCCTTCCATCCTGTAGTCCCCACACAGGGCATTGAATGTCACTTTTGGCACGGTGTTACTTAGCCACGTGCATACACGCCTCCATCTTTGTAGTTCACTCTGGCATTGGCAGAGCGTTCTCTGCCGGTATGCATTTCTCCTTGGGCTTGTTGGCTTCAGACCATACTGAAACTGGAACCTGCTCTTGAGCAGACTTCAGGCTAAGTGTCCTCTTTGTATCTCAGTCCATTTGTTTTTATTATATCTTTTTGTAAATTGTCTTTTCCAGGCAACTCCGTTTTCTTCTCTTTATACTTTTTTTTTCTTTTTTTCTTGTTATTATATACATTTTTATTTTATTTTCCTTCTGGTCAGAGAAAAAGTACTGTGACCTGTGACAACCTTCGAATTTTAGTGCCCCAAAACCAATTGCAAGCATAATAATTTTTCTTAGTATAGGCTTTAGATAATCTTTAGATAGTCCTTATCACTAGTAAATCTCACTATCCAGAAAGGGGATTTATTTGTTTATCTAACTCTTCAACCCAAATGCTAAACCTTTACATTGCAGTGCACTGTAATCGTTTCTTCCAGTGCACTCTCAGTTAAACAGCTTCTAGAAGAGAAAAAAGAAATGTTACACATTTATCATAGAACCAAGGGATTCTCAAACCTTCAAAAATGTTGCTCACAAAAATCTTTAATTTAATCACGATATTATCCAAAAGATTTTATCACTTACCCAACAACCACAGAATTTACTGTTTTTTACTGTACTTTGAGAGCACACTTTTCAGCCTACTTGGATGTAAAACTTAATTAACATCATTTATTAACTTAATTCTTTTTAGTTAATCTCAACAGGTCTAACCCTTTTCTAAACTTCAACCTAGCTCTTCATTAGACCTTCAAAATCAATGATTCTGTTTTAATTCCTTTTGGAAATAAAATATGGCAAATCACACTTCAATGATTCTTACTAGATTTAAGAGATCATTTTTACTTAAACACCGAACATATTCACAAACAAGACAGACATTTTCATCCTCTTTCAATCACATGAACAACGTACACTCACGTTTCCACACATGTTTCAGAGAACTATGTTTCAAATATCAGGTGACAATGCAATTTAACGTTTCTAAACAGCTTTCAAATCCCAATTGAGAAACAAATGGTTACATATCAGTGGAAAGAACTTTACTGTCTCTATTTTCCGTATATCACTGAAACTCCTGTAAGGTAATTTTCACAGTTTAAATTATACTTATACTAACTTAGTTCACTTAACACCTGTACTCACACAGTTTAACAAAGCCATATCCTTACTTAGTTTTATCTTTACTAAACACATGTCACCGCTTAATTTTCATTATATCAAACCTCCAGTGTCTTAAGGGCACAGGCAATATAACTTAGATGTTTTATTTTACCATATTTCCAGTGTCTTAAAAACACAGGCAATATAACTTAGATGTTTTATTTTACCATATTTCCAGTGTCTTAAAAACACAGGCAATATAACTTAGATTATTATATTATATTTTTAGTACAACCCAATTCTTATGTTAAGCCAAATCAACAGAATGTACCATTAGATTTCATTTTCTAGTCAATTTTTTACTTTAATGCTCTGTTACAGATTTTAAAATGAAAGTCAGAGCAAACTGTACACTCTCTCTCCCTCAGCTGCAGGCCGCTATAAATAGCCCTGCCTGCACTGTGTGGCACTCCACCAATTTCAGCTTGGCAGGCGAGAGCAAAAGGGAGGGGGGGGGGGGGGTTCTTTAACGAGGAGACAACACTGCCAAGGGGCTCGGTCCCCCTACCCAACACGATGAAATCAACACTTTTGACTGCTCTGTCCTTTAATCTGGCAACCATGCCACAGAAATTTTCAGGCTCAACACACAAATTTAGAAGCCACTCTTCTGCTTCAACAAATACGCATTTTTTTAAAAACTCACATTTTTAAACAACAAAACATTTCAAACTACGTGCACATTACCTATTTTTATCTTATCTTGTCTTTTATCTCTTATTTACAGGTTTAATCATCTCATTCTTTTTCTTATTTACATTTTATTAAACCCATCCTGTCGGAAAACTGCGTCTCTGACTCTGTACTTTGTCTTACTTACAAGCCTAAGGACTGATCAGATCTCTTATGCTATTTCAAACAAAACCAGTTTCCACATGCCTATATGAAATCATGAAATCATTATTCATATAGCGACGTCATTTTGAACAATGAATGTCTTTTTTCCTAATAATCTTATTCAAAACCAGCCAGCTGCGAATAAAATTCCAGACGCACATGAATACCGTGGGAACAAAGGCCGTAACCAGACACCCTTTGTGTGCTCGTATTCAAACCCGGGCGCTCATCGAACAGGGCAATCATTATTATTATTCTTTATTTTTTATTTATTTATTTATTTATTTTTTTTTTTTTTTTTTTTTTTTATTTTTTTTTTTTTTTTTTTTTTTTTAAACTGTACTGCAGCTGCTATTTCTTTACAATATGGAATGTTAAAACAGGAAAAAACACCAAGAGGCCAACCAACTAAAACAACACAACCATTTCTTTTTCAACAAACCAAGTATCTTAACAATCCACAGAAAAGCCAAGATTCAGTTATAACGACTAGCAGATATTTTATACTGACAGTCTATGATTCTGTTTTCCTTATACAAAGCACGCAAGTTTAACAGACTTCAAAGAAAAACCACAGACAGGTTGACATTGGTTATGGGCAAAATATACATTACCCATTCCGCCGTTTGTCTGTCTGCTGCAACTTGTGAAGTCTTCCGTTACGACAACGCCATTTATGTAGAAAACAAGGAGGTGTTGACCGTGGCCGAGTGGGCCATTTTGTTTTACTACATTTGATATTACTTGAGAGAGAGGAGACATCTGAACAGGCCTCAAGATAGACACGGAGGGGTAGGAGGTCGGTCTAACAGGATACTTTATTCAAAGGTTGACATCAGGTTACAGCGTAGTAGACAACTTCTACTATTCAACACAGGTATTATCTTATACGTTACAATAGATCAGATCTTTCCTCAATTATTCTATCCTAGCCTATCCTGGACTTCGGTAAAGGGGGAAACCCCCACAGCAGCCGTCTCCTCGGGCATAAGCGCAAAGGCCAAGGCCACGATCTAGTGAAGGCGGTTGGTTAAATACACTATCTGTCTGTGTGTGTGTATGTGTCTGTGTACGTGTGCATGTGTGTGTGTCTGCAAGTGTGTGTGTGTCTGTGTGTGCATGTGTGTGAGTGTGTGTGTATGTGTGTGTGGGTGTGTGTGTGTGTGTGTGTGTGGGTGTGTGTGTGTTAGTGTGTGGGTGTGTATGTGAGTGTGTGTGTGAGAGTGTGGTGGGGGTGTGTGTGTATGTGTGTCTGTGGGTGACTGTGTGAGTGTGTGTGTGTGTGGGGTGTGTGTGTGTGTGTGTGTGTGTGTATGTTTGTGTGACTGGGAGTGTATTGTATTACATTTCTAATGTCAGATGTGGGCTATTTAGAGTAAGATGTGGCAAGATGTGTTCCTACTTCCTGCTGTGTCTGCAACAGTTGTTGTTGCAGTTCGTGTCCTAAAGGTCATCCTGTTCTGAGTGCTGCTTGTCTGACCTGTGTGTGTTGTGGTGCAGTTATTGCTTTTCTGTATTAACTTATCTTTAATATAACATAAATATGTTGGAAAACACTACACTAGCCTCGTATTCGGAGATTTCTTCCATTTCAGGTTGTTCTCCTGCTTTTTTTTGGTTTTTGTTGTTTCTCTGACTTCTTCTCTTTTTTGACCCACTCATACTCTAGTTTTATTTGTCGAGTTATGTCTGAATAGTGGGAATATTTTACCGACTCTGGAGAGCTAGATAACCATGCGTCTACTCTCTCCGCCATCTTCCCGGAAGTGGGGGTGACCCTTGTTTATAATGATGCCGAGAAACAAAAATACAAACACAATACAAATACACAACAAGCTGGTAAAGGGAAACATCTCAGACAGAGATGTAGAGTGACTAGTAACATAATTAAATTGGTAAGTACAACGTAGCCTAATTAAAACAGTTAAAGCAAGAGTTTGGCAGATTCAAGACAGCATGTTTTAAATTGGTTAAAGGATATCATGGTATTCATGTTAAGTTGATGCTGTAAGCTGTTCCAGGAGTCAGGGGCACTGAAGCTAAAAGCTGTCTTTCCCAGCTCAGACCGGGCTTGTGGGACATAAAGCATAAGCATGTCAGTGGAGCGGGTCTGATAAAGCCCATCTGAAATTTGCAGCATTTCTGTTAAATAACGAGGAAGCTTCCCGGTCAAGGCTTTGTAAATAAAAATGTAAATAAAAATGTGCCAATGTGCATCACGTCTTGCTTTAATAGAGGACCACCCAACCTTTTCATATTAAAGACAATGGTGTGTGTCATAAGCATCTCATGTGATATTATATTCCTCTGCTATCTGTCAGGGCGCATGCGCACGCAGCGACCGACAGCAGGAGTTGTGCGTTTACTTGTCTGTCTTTTGGTAGTTTTTTATCCTAGCTCCGCTAAGCTAGGAGCTAGGATAACAGTAGGAGAAAGTTGCCCTGGTCTGCCTTCTCAGAGCGGGAACACTCTTTACTAAGAGCCCAAACCCTCTGGTCATATCTCGGGCGAGTTTTGCCGTACAGCAAGACTCTATCCCCAGCGTGGCCCGTCTTAAAGGGAAAATTCGCCGATTTTCAACCTTAACTCATCTACCATAATATCCTTTGGGTTGCATTATATCCCCGTGTATTTTTTCAACATCGTCCGTTTCGCGGGGGCCGAGCTTCAAAAATCCATTCACCGGTGACGTTTCTGTGACGTTTCCGTGTCAAGGAAGAGCTCGTGCAGACTACAGACTCTTGGAGCCGAGCTCACCAACCCCCCTCTCTGTGAATCCAGGGGGCGGGCTCTAAAAGCACGTGCGAACCAAAACAAACCGTCTGTCCATGCCCATGGTCCGTGACAGTTTACTTGTATCATTTCCTGCATTGAAAATTGCATCTTTTCACACGGGCACAGACGATATGGATGAGGATACTTTAAAAAGTGTGTTGGCTGACTGGAATGAACCAGCAGGGTATTTAGTTGGGCCAGAGAAGCCTACACTGCTGAAGAAATTCAGCGAGGAAATACAGTATGCAGAGAGGCCGAGGCTGCAGCTGTTTCAGCCTTGGTTAGGGTTAGCCTTGTAAGACAATACAACTGGACCACCATTAGAAACCGAGAGACATTTTCAATATCCCAAAAATAATTTGGAAAAGACAACAAATACCAGCAAGACCGGGAGGGCAGATGATCATTGAGTGAGTAACATTATTTTTTTTCTAGCATGTTGTAACGTTATCTTTGTCACATTGTGTTGTCTGAGCCATTGCACTGATGTTGCACTTAGCATGTCTATAGCACTTTTCAGAAGAACCCTTTACAACAGGTCAAATAAAATGACCAGTCTTTTGTTCTTACATTGGCTGCTATTGTTACATTATAGCTTTGTGGAGAGTAACCACTTGTTTTGTGTTTTAATTTCTTTAGACATAATTGACTTGTCACACGTCGGTTCTTGATTGAGTGGGTGCTCCAAAGGGGAGATACTTGGCAAGGGGACCGCATCGTCTTACCTGATTGTGTCATACAGCGCATCAGAGCCAAATATCCATCTCCAAATGGTCACTACAGGCGACAGGCTGAAGAAGACGCTACGTAGAAGCTACGGATGAGCTATGATCAAATATTTTGACCTGTAAATACTGCTGCTAACTATGGACACTGATTGAGATTTAATCATGTGAAAATGTGTCAATTCTCCTTGACTGTATTTACAAATAAAAATAATTTTGTATAAACATGATTGTTTTTTGTCATTGCATAGGTAACCATTTTAATACACAGGTTTGACTTATCAACTAAAAGTGAAATAGTTTCAGAGAATCAAACACTTTATAAGGCATAGATAGAGTTTAATATAACAAGCAAGTAAAACAGTGTGCATTATTCTACACACAACTGTAAAGTATGTACATATACAAATGTAAAAAAGAAAAATAACATTTTCAAAAGCTTTGAGTTTCCAGTGTGTTGGGAAAAACAATTGTAGCATAATGCTTCCTTCGTCAAGTTACTGTTGAAATATTGAGTGATGTTTAGCAGCAGCTTCTTCTGTAATTGGTTTTGGACATGTTGTGAGGGAGGGCAGGCTGAGGGAGCTGTAGTGATGATGTCAGCACTTTGCAGGCAGCAGTCTCTTCTTCATGTGATGACGAGTTCTACGAGGGTTGCTCTGAAGTGGTGCGTGTGTGCGGGATGTAAACAGTCTTCACAACAGAGTGCGTGGTCCTCGGACAATACACCATCTTCCTTTGGACCTCACCTGAAATGACAAATTATGATTGTATCACAAGGCCAGCACTGAAGAGATGACAAAAGAAAAATCAATGTGTTATACTGTAAAGATAATGTTGCTGTTGCAATAAATATATAAAACAGACAAACCACTATGTAACCATAGATAGGTCAGTCAGTTAGTGCACTAACACAATAGTAGTCTTTTGTCTAAGAAGACATCATGTTTATATTAGCAGCCAAGCATACTGTATGCCAGGGTGTGGCTATGCATTTGCATTAGGAAGAGCCAAGACGACACAAGACTAGGGACATCAGTGCTAATCACCCAGCCATCACCATCAGCATAGCAATTGTTTATGGTTTTGGAAAGCTGATCATTTTAACGACATCGCTAATAACCATGCACATGGAAAACAAACACACAGTCACACACAAACAGTCTTGCAAATGCAACTAAATCTTCCTCAAGGATACACAGAGGGGCCTACTGCCCCCCTCACGAGTTCACTTCTAACTGTAGCTTAGCGGCTAAGGTAACTTGGCTACAGCTACAACCGGTAGACTAATTCCTCCTTGCCCCATCTATCAGCCTTACACCGGGACACAATATTCAACAGCGGTGTGGGCAGCACAGTTATAATATATAATATAATATAATATATATAGGGGAAACACTGATACTAACTACAGTAGGCTACTATGCAATTTAGCTCACGTTAGCTTACCTTTATTCGGATTATTTTTCCCGGGGCTGGGGCTATGCATCACGCCGGTGAATAGGCAACAGGTAGGGCCTAGTATCTTCAGCTTACGCTTACTCCTGCTTCTTTTCTGTTTCCTAAAGTTGGCGCATCTAGGCACATTATAGGACGGCATGTTTTCTTTGTGGTAGTTGTCCAACAGTGAAATAATACGAAGTGCGCTATTACTGTACTGCTTACACGGGTCAGGTCCGTGCTGTGTTTATGTCACCATGGTAACGCGAGCAGCTCGGAATCTGGGCAGGCTGCAGAGCGTACCCCCCCGCGCAATGCATCCTGGGGCCTGTAGGAACTGTAAAAACGGCTACGTCAGCCCCGCGTCATCAGTTTAAATCCGAAATCATTGTGCTCTCTGCCAATTCGGATCAATTTTTGGGGGGCTTTTTTCAATAGACTACTAATATACTCGGCCCTGATATACCATTCACATGAAAATGGGCGAATTTTCCCTTTAAGCTGCGGAGGGAAAGGAACTGACTGTGTTGTGTTGGTTTTTCCCTGATTCTTGTACTTTGCACTTTAGTGCCCAGGCCTGCGTACATGTTGTGATGTTTGCGTCTGTCACTGAACTGGAAGTGTTGAGGAAGTCGTAAAAATATTGAGAAATGCCTGTTGAATCTACAAAAAAAATTTTCGTCCAAAGAACAAAAGAACTGCCTCTATTCTTTAATCTTATGAACAGTTTGCACCTTGTGGTGAACCCTCTGTATTTGCTCTCTTGGGCTGTGTTCGGAAAGCCATACTAACGTCCTACATCCTACATACTCACCATCTATATACTGCATACTATCTACTCAAAGATCGATTGTCTATGCGAGGTGCGTCAAAACGTTTTCAGTGAAGTATACTCAAGCAATAAAGAATTTATTCTTCTTCTTATAAGATTCAGGCCGTTTAGACTCTGTTTAGCGTATAACCGCCCTCTACAGGTTATATATTGAACTAGATTTTTACAGTCCTGTGTTCATCATCTGTGTTTTAGACCTCTTGTTTTATAATTATGTTTTGAGGCGGAGGATCCCTCCGACGCTCTCTGTCCGGCTCATCAGCACTCAGCTGTCTGTGAGTTGAGCTGGACGAGCCGCGGTGTGTGGAACAGCAATCTGTTCTGATCTCTCTCCACTATCAGACTCACTTCACTCATTTCACTTAGTGACTCTAATGTTGTTAGGTATTTATCTTCATCTCTTATCTATTGTAAGAGTTTATGAATGACTGCACGTACAGTTGTCAGATTGCGGACCCCAAACAATGTCGTTGCCTAGCAACTTGTTAATTTTCCTGTGCGGGTAGAATTGACCCAGTGCATTGTGGGGCGGTTGAGTAGGAAAAGTATCCAATCGATCCATACCCAAAATCTTCCTGGAAGTTAGTACTCATCCGGGAATTTCTTGCATACCCAAACTCGCATACCCAACCGTCACATACTCAAATTGAAGTCAAAATAAGTACGAGTAGGACGTTAGTATGGCTTTCCGAACACAGCCTTGGAGTCTTCTCTTTATGGTAGACTTGGATAATGACATGCCTACCTCCTGGAGACTGCTCTTCACTTGGCTGGATGTTGTGAAGGGGTTTTTCTTTAAAGCCACTATGAGTAACATTTTAAATATCTCTAAAACAGCCTCATGTTTCCTCTGATAGTCATAAATTACCTTTAACAGCAAACGAGACCATCAGTGCAAAGAAAGACGTTTTTATATAGTTTTTATTACTGCATTTGGTCTAGAAAACAGCTTTATGACAGCTGGCGTCGTAAAAATACTACCGCTTTTGTCCAAAGGGGCTGCCAACTGACAAAGTTACTCGTAGTGGCTTTAATGTGGAAAGGATCCTGCGATCATCCACCACTGTTCTTCCTTGGACGTCCAGGCCTTATTGTGTTGCTGAGCTCACCAGTTTGAGTTTTCTATTCCTCAGAATGTACCACACTGTTGATTTGGCCACTCCTAATGTTTCTGCTATCTCTCTGATGGCTTTTTTAGTTTTTTCAGCCTAACGATGGCCTGTTTCACTTGCATTGAGAGCTCCTTTGACCGCATGTTGTAGGTTCCCTGCAACAGCTTCCAAATGCAAATGCCACTCCTGGAATCAACTCCAGACCCTTTACCTGCTTGGTTGATGATGAAACAACAAAGGAATAGCCCACACCTGTCCACGAAACAGCTTTTGAGTCAATTGTCCAATTACTTTTGGTCCTTGAAAAACAGAGGGATACATATTAAAGAGTTGTAATTCCTTAACCCTTCCTCCAATTTAGATGTGAACCCTTAAATTAAAGCTGAAAGTCTGCACTTTAAGGCTATATTCATTATATAACTAACTTGAAGATTTTTTAGTAAACTGTTAAAATAACAACTTGCGTCAGTGTCCAAATATATATGTACCTAACTGTATCTATAGCTATTGGTAATTGTTACAACTCGTCAAGCTCCCTGTTCTCTGGTGCCTTCTGTGTGATTACTGGCCCCACCCTAATGTGTGTGACCTGTGTCTCCAATGTATTTGTGTATTAAAGTCCTTGTCTTCTTTTCATTAGTTGTAAAATCCTAACGATTCCCATCCCTACTGCCGACCCTGACTGCACATCTCTGCCTCACTCATACTCTGTCTTTGTATTTCTGTCTGTCTGTCGCTACAGAAACAAAAAGGAACAAAGAAACCTAAACCTCACCGCTGTCAACAGTGTAAGAAAGAGTTCATATCGAGAGCGGCCTTAACGACTCATCAGAGAATCCACACTGGGGAGAAGCCGTACAGCTGTGACCAATGTGGGACAACCTTCACTACATCAGGACAACTCAAAGTCCACCAACGTATTCACACTGGAGAGAAGCCGTACAGCTGTGACCAATGTGGGGAAACCTTCACTCAATCAGGAAACCTCAAAGCCCACCAACGTATTCACACTGGAGAGAAGTCGTACAGCTGTGACCAATGTGGGAAAACCTTCACTACATCAGGAAACCTCAAACGCCACCAACTTATTCACACCCAACTTATTCACACCGTAGAGAAGCCGTACAGCTGTGAGGACTGTGGCCAGAGATTCACCCGGCTAGGTTCTTACAATATTCACAGAAACATCCACACAAAGGAAAAAATCTACCCATGTCAGGAATGTGGGAAAGTCTTCAGTTCCTACGTCTCATACAAATATCATGAGCGTATCCACACTGGAGTCAAACCACACCAATGTCAACACTGTGACAAACGGTTCTCCTTATCGTCTCACCTCTCAGTGCATGAGCGTATCCACACTGGAGTCAAACCACACCAATGTCAACACTGTGACAAACGGTTCTCCCATTCATCTAATCTCTCAGAGCATGAGAGAATCCACACTGGACTCAAAGAGTACCAATGTCAACACTGTGACAAACGGTTCTACACATCGACTCATCTCTCCGTGCATGAGAGAATCCACACAGGACACAAACCGTACTCTTGTGTCAAATGTATGAAAAGCTTCACCCAAAGCTCCAACCTGAAGAAACACAAGTGTGTTTAAACTATCAGTTATTATCAGAGTTATTAAGGCATCAGCTAACCATTATATACTTTATCTGTTTGTCATAGATCAAAACATGTAGGAGAGAGAATATACTGGGATTTTTTTTCTCAGCATATGACGGTGTGAACATATCATGTAATAAATGCAGAGCCCTGTTTTCATGTGAAATTCCACCTCTCAATGTGGATAAAAAGATTCTGTTGTAGACCCTCGTTCATCTGAGTAAACCCATTTCCAAGAGTTTATCTGACCCCATCAGAATAATTATTTAAAGATCTCCTATTATACTACTTTTCTGGTCTTAATTTCTCATTAATGACTCCTATAGAGCGACCTGACACGAATCACAGCACAAAAAACTATGTAGATTATCGGGAAACTCTTCCTCTCATCTGGGCGCTTTTGACATTCTCTGTAAACACTCGGTTTCGTCCTTCTCCGTTTTTAGTGAAATAATCCTTAAATGGGCAGAATGAGTCACCCATCCTTAACCATATTCACTTTTAGCAACTTGTTTATGTAAGGAAAAATAACTCTAATTTTAATGATATTATGCCCCCCCCCCCTCATTAATTTGCATTTACCCATTGTATAATCATTTAAACAATTTATATATTCTTCACATTTGTGATTTAATAAATGTTCTCACTTCATTCTTGGTGCTTTGGAGACGAGGAGGTAGAACAGCAATAAAAACTAACTTGATTTTCCCATAAGATAGCAACATTCCTGAGGCAGAGGATCTGCTAAAACAAAGGCCTTTCTGGCCAAGCAAGTTGTAGACACTCTATCAAGGCTGGGAAGCTTAACCTAATCAGTAAAGTTCTGCAGAGGGCGTCAGGAAAGAAGAGGATGGTCCCAGAACACACATGGCAAAAATAAATTGCCACCCTGTTTAGAGATAATATAATGCCTCTGTTGTCGAGAGAGGGCTCTCTTTTCTTTTTGACTTTTGCTGTGCCTGCATCAGCTGTCCTGTGATATCACTTCATTAAACATCCTCTGAGAACTTGGAAACTTTTCTCCAGTCATTCTTTATTTTTGCCTTCCATATTTCCCAATAAACAAACACGTATTTTAACTTGTTGTTATTTATGAATATAGTTTCTTTGTTTTCCAGGTTGAAGTATTTTTGAATGTTTGAATTTAGCATTATATCATGTTATTTCCAGATTCTTATACTGCTTAAAGTTTTGAGCTGTTTTTGCATTTTATTAAATACTGGACTGAATAAATCAAATACATTTCAGCTTTTTTTATGTGGAACAGATACAACAGACCCGTCTGTATTTCACATGCATTTTATCATCAGAGTTATTAAAGGTGCTTTATGCCACTTATTTATGTTAATATAAGTGTTAAATCACTTTATATTCATACAGTGATCACTTATATAGTGTGCGCGTTTCATAACTCCGATCTCTCAGTCACCCGCTCTGCATTTAATCAGAAAAATAAACTTTTCTGTGAGCCCTTTACTGATATCCAATCAGAAGAGAGAACGCTACAAACCGGCACCCGTCTCACTGCCGGTGCACGTGCAGAGCGACAGATGAGTGAATGTGTATGCACCTACAATGGCGGAGCAGGTAAAAATCCTTCCCAATGTTTGTTTTGATGGTTTCATTATTATGGATCTGAGATGATGCTAAATAACTCGCTGCTTGAAGACCGCAGTGCATTAACAGGGTTCAACACAACTTTTTTCTCCTACTGGCCCGTCGGGCCAGTGGATCTGAGTTTTACTGGCCCCTTGTATATTTTCACTGGCCCTGCACACACTTTTTTTTCGTAATTTTTTTGTCAATAATTATAATACAGTATAGAAGTTCCCTTTAGATTTGGTTATTTTTCTTTTAGTTAATGATATGAAATATTGATATTGCTCATACACATAATGTAAAACCAGGCAAACATATTGAATTTGAAGCCTACAACTGAAAGTATGTGAAAGGAGTGGGCCAAATACTGTAACATTACGGCGGCAGCTAAAGGAAAGCACTTTTATTTTCTGCAGCTCAACCTCTGCTTTGGGAAGAAAAAAAGGGGGCAAAGTAAGTCGATTGATTTGTTGACTCGCGATCTTAATAAGTCGTTCACATCCCTAATATTGAGTTGGCTCTCTCGGTATTGTCCCGCTCGGGGAGCAGATCGGAGGGTAGGCCTACAGCTCTGCCAACGGAGCGAGAGTGCGCCCGCTTGTTGCTCCGCCTGTCAAAACGCCCACGCATCGTATGTCCACTGGCCTTTCATTAAAAAATATATGATATATTATCTATATTATAATGAGTCTTAAATAAACACACGTTTCATTACGACTATCAGCACGCATATCAATGAACCATGATGTAGTCTACAAAAAGATACTGATCTGTGATTGGCCATTACTGGCCCGGGTGGGCCAGTGACTGGCCAATCAACTTGCCCTGCATATGATTTTACTGGCCCAGGGCCAGCGGGTCATTGGTTATGTCGAACCCTGATTAATGTGGTGAGGTAGGGACGAGGGAGGGGACTGCTAACTGCAGTTACTGACAGGCTTTAAGCACCTTTTAAGGCATCAGCAAACAATCATATACTTTTTTATGTTTGTCATATAGATCAAAACATGTAGGTGAGAGAATATATTGCAACATTTTGTAAAACCCTCAAGACGCTCTCAACATGGGCCACTAAGGAGCGACGTAAGATCAAGAGCTGGGCCAGGGGCCTATCTGAAAAGTCCAATCTCCTTACCTATAAGCCTCCTTTCCTATGCCTTAACCCCTAAACGTCATCGGGGTTAAGGAGAGATGAAAGGTGCTTCCTATCGAACATAGGAAAGGACAGCGTTGTTTCAAATGAATTCGACTCCACCTTTCCTAACCGACGTCATTGCGCGACGGCGAGTATTGCTGACGTGAGTCACTAGCGTGAAACTTCCTTCTCCGAAAATGGACTACAACAAGCGCTCGTTTGATCCATGCGTTCTTTTCATATTGATTTTAATCAGGTTGTCGCCAACAGAGTGAGAATCACTCCCATATATCCCAATTCACATGTGGAATAAAAAGAGGCTACACTTGTGTTGATGTTGAAATGAACTGCCCCCAGTAACTTCATTAAATGTGAAGTTGGTATTTTATTTTCTTATGGTGTAAATTATGTGCTACGAAAATAACTATTATGATGTTGGTCTTTTATGAGTTCTTTATTATCTTTAGCCTGTGTGTGTGTGGGGGGGGGGGGAGGGAGTATTTTGTTTTAGCCGAGTTAAATCTTCCTCTCTTCTCCTCTCCTCTCTTCTGTTTTACCTCTCGTTCGTATTCGTGTAGAGTCGGTAAACTCCGGCGGTGGCCTGTTGCTTTAAATCTTGCCGCCGTAAAGGATTATGGGATACCACTATCTCCTTTCCTTTAGCATAGGTTAGCCAGGAGTAACCTATGCTAAAGGAGGGTTAAAGGATGAATCGAGGCTCCTTTCCTATGCCTTTCCTAAGCATTTTGGTTATTCGGATCACCTATCTGCCGAGCACTTCCGGGTCATCTCGATAGGAAAGGAAATTTCCTATGCAAAAAAAAGCCACTCACTCAGCCACGGGACATTTCAATATTCTAAAATATCTTCCAACCGGGACAGGGCCTACCAAGTGTTACGTAGCCCACACACTCAACACGTGTACATGGAGACTCATAATCAGGTAAACAAACCAATAAGACTTCAACAGGACTTGCATGTTGCACAGGTAAAATGCATGTAAACACCTTTATCTAATCTACTTCGCACACAAATCGGCACATTAACGGACAACAGAAGTCGGATAAGAACACCTAGATAACATTTTTCAAATGCTTTATTTAGCTGAAAAAGTGAACACACAAACAAAAGACAAAATAGAATAAACAACCAACATGGCGTACTCTACTTAACAGGTTTCTAAGGACATTGTTTAAACTAAAGGTAAATGTTAAGTGTAACACTGTTGAAATTGGCAAACTGTCAATCAAATCCCCTGAGCCAATGGAATCTACCCCCATTCCCCAGGTGAACCGAATCAGGTAATTAAGCATTCAGGCAGCAGGACACAGTTAAAATCCCAGTCAATGAGAACTGGGAAAGAGAAACACAACACAGGAACACAGGAGAGACACAAAACCAAACTTACCAACCCTGGAAACAAAACATACTTACCTGGACTGTGACTGAAAACATGGGGGAGCTGATGTGCTGCTGAGGAGGACTCTTTCACCACTGAACACTGGTGAGAGCTCCAAAATGGAACACTTAATTAAAATGCTGCTCCCAAATAGAGCAGACTTGTAAATCTTACCTGTTTGCCTAAACAGGTCAGGCCCTATTGCCGGAGCGAGATGATGGCGAGCTAAAGGAGAAGAACAAACTCGAGTCCAATTCCCTCAAAAGGCCTCAAGCCTGGCTGCCTGGAGTGTGGTAGGATTTCCCCTGCCCAAACAAACACTGACTTCCTTGAACATTCTGCACCCACAAACACATTTAACCTGCAGTGAATGAAGTGTGTGGGATGCATTGTTTTATGTTTAGTCTAATCAATGTTTGAGTAGAACTGGGAACAGTGGATCTAAATGTATGGAGTAAGGTGTGCCCATACCAAGTGTGAACATCTAAGATACTTGAATTGAATTGAAGGCCTAATTTTTATTTATGTTTGTTTATATTTCCTTGATTGAGTCAAGTGATTATTCTTTGTTTAGTTGAAATACAAAACCGTTTATCAAATATCTGTCGTGTCTTTAATCCTCCACCAGCTCCACGAGACCAACCTACCTATTAGCCTCCACGAGACCAACCTACCTATTAGCCTCCACCACCAGACCAACCTACCTATTAGCCTCCACCAGACCAACCTACCTATTAGCCTCCACCAGACCAACCTACCTATTAGCCTCTATTAGCCTCCACCAGACCAACCTACCTATTAGCCTCCTCCACCAGACCAACCTACCTATTAGCCTCCACCAGACCAACCTACCTATTATCCTCCACCACCAGACCAACCTACCTATTAGCCTCCACCACCAGACCAACCTACCTATTATCCTCCACCACCAGACCAACCTACCTATTAGCCTCCACCAGACCAACCTACCTATTAGCCTCCTCCACCAGACCAACCTACCTATTAGCCTCCACCAGACCAACCTACCTATTAGCCTCCTCCACCAGACCAACCTACCTATTAGCCTCCACCAGACCAACCTACCTATTAGCCTCCACCAGACCAACCTACCTATTAGCCTCCACCAGACCAACCTACCTATTAGCCTCCACCAGACCAACCTACCTATTAGCCTCCTCCACCAGACCAACCTACCTATTAGCCTCCACCACCAGACCAACCTACCTATTAGCCTCCTCCACCAGACCAACCTACCTATCAGCCTCCACCAGACCAACCTACCTATTAGCCTCCACCACCAGACCAACCTACCTATTAGCCTCCTCCACCAGACCAACCTACCTATTAGCCTCCACCACCAGACCAACCTACCTATTAGCCTCCACCAGACCAACCTACCTATTAGCCTCCACCACCAGACCAACCTACCTATTAGCCTCCACCACCAGACCAACCTACCTATTAGCCTCCACCACCAGACCAACCTACCTATTAGCCTCCACCAGACCAACCTACCTATTAGCCTCCACCAGACCAACCTACCTATTAGCCTCCACCACCAGACCAACCTACCTATTAGCCTCCTCCACCAGACCAACCTACCTATTAGCCTCCACCAGACCAACCTACCTATTATCCTCCACCACCAGACCAACCTACCTATTAGCCTCCACCACCAGACCAACCTACCTATTATCCTCCACCACCAGACCAACCTACCTATTAGCCTCCACCACCAGACCAACCTACCTATTAGCCTCCACCAGACCAACCTACCTATTAGCCTCCTCCACCAGACCAACCTACCTATTAGCCTCCTCCACCAGACCAACCTACCTATTAGCCTCCTCCACCAGACCAACCTACCTATTAGCCTCCTCCACCAGACCAACCTACCTATTAGCCTCCACCAGACCAACCTACCTATTAGCCTCCACCAGACCAACCTACCTATTAGCCTCCTCCACCAGACCAACCTACCTATTAGCCTCCACCAGACCAACCTACCTATTAGCCTCCACCAGACCAACCTACCTATTAGCCTCCACCACCAGACCAACCTACCTATTAGCCTCCACCAGACCAACCTACCTATCAGCCTCCACCAGACCAACCTACCTATTAGCCTCCCTCCACCAGACCAACCTACCTATTAGCCTCCTCCACCAGACCAACCTACCTATTAGCCTCCACCAGACCAACCTACCTATTAGCCTCCACCAGACCAACCTACCTATTATCCTCCACCACCAGACCAACCTACCTATTAGCCTCCACCACCAGACCAACCTACCTATTATCCTCCACCACCAGACCAACCTACCTATTAGCCTCCACCAGACCAACCTACCTATTAGCCTCCTCCACCAGACCAACCTACCTATTAGCCTCCTCCACCAGACCAACCTACCTATTAGCCTCCTCCACCAGACCAACCTACCTATTAGCCTCCTCCACCAGACCAACCTACCTATTAGCCTCCACCAGACCAACCTACCTATTAGCCTCCACCAGACCAACCTACCTATTAGCCTCCTCCACCAGACCAACCTACCTATTAGCCTCCACCAGACCAACCTACCTATTAGCCTCCACCAGACCAACCTACCTATTAGCCTCCACCACCAGACCAACCTACCTATTAGCCTCCACCAGACCAACCTACCTATCAGCCTCCACCAGACCAACCTACCTATTAGCCTCCCTCCACCAGACCAACCTACCTATTAGCCTCCTCCACCAGACCAACCTACCTATTAGCCTCCACCAGACCAACCTACCTATTAGCCGCCACCACCAGACCAACCTACCTATTAGCCTCCACCAGACCAACCTACCTATTAGCCCAGTACTCTGTTACAGTTTGATTTTTCGATAACATTATTTACAAACATATCTCAGTTAAAGTAAAATTGTGTACCCCAGGGTTACATAAGCAGAAAATAAAAGGTCAACGAGGTGTCATGTAGGTCCCTTCAGTACTGTTATATAGTCCAGGAAAGGCTGACATATCTGTTTAAACTTCTCTGAGGTGTCATGTAGGTCCCTTCAGTGCTGTTATATAGTCCAGGAAAGGCTGACATACCTGTTTAAACTTCTCTGAGGTGTCATGTCACTATTGTCATGTCACTATTTTGGAAAGCTGTGAACTATAATAAAAACAATTCTAGCACAGTTCCCACTCAGATCAAATTAAATGGTCACACTCTCAATGATCAAAAAGACCAACCTACCTATCAGCCTCCACCAGACCAACCTACCTATTAGCCTCCCTCCACCAGACCAACCTACCTATTAGCCTCCTCCACCAGACCAACCTACCTATTAGCCTCCACCAGACCAACCTACCTATTAGCCTCCACCACCAGACCAACCTACCTATTAGCCTCCACCAGACCAACCTACCTATTAGCCTCTATTAGCCTCCACCAGACCAACCTACCTATTAGCCTCCTCCACCAGACCAACCTACCTATTAGCCTCCTCCACCAGACCAACCTACCTATTAGCCTCCTCCACCAGACCAACCTACCTATTAGCCTCCACCAGACCAACCTACCTATTAGCCTCCACCAGACCAACCTACCTATTAGCCTCCTCCACCAGACCAACCTACCTATTAGCCTCCACCAGACCAACCTACCTATTAGCCTCCACCAGACCAACCTACCTATTAGCCTCCACCACCAGACCAACCTACCTATTAGCCTCCACCAGACCAACCTACCTATCAGCCTCCACCAGACCAACCTACCTATTAGCCTCCCTCCACCAGACCAACCTACCTATTAGCCTCCTCCACCAGACCAACCTACCTATTAGCCTCCACCAGACCAACCTACCTATTAGCCTCCACCACCAGACCAACCTACCTATTAGCCTCCACCAGACCAACCTACCTATTAGCCCAGTACTCTGTTACAGTTTGATTTTTCGATAACATTATTTACAAACATATCTCAGTTAAAGTAAAATTGTGTACCCCAGGGTTACATAAGCAGAAAATAAAAGGTCAACGAGGTGTCATGTAGGTCCCTTCAGTGCTGTTATATAGTCCAGGAAAGGCTGACATACCTGTTTAAACTTCTCTGAGGTGTCATGTCACTATTGTCATGTCACTATTTTGGAAAGCTGTGAACTATAATAAAAACAATTCTAGCACAGTTCCCACTCAGATCAAATTAAATGGTCACACTCTCAATGATCAAAAAGAGATTGGCTTAGCTTTTAATAAACATTTTGTAGCTGCTGGTCAACTCTTTCAGAATGGAGGATATACGCCTTCTACCACCAGTAGTAACGTACCGCCTGTCTCTCAAACTCCTATTTTCAGCCTTGATCTTCTTCCCATAAGTGTTGTTGTAGATGCGCTCCTCGCCATCAACCCCAAGAAGTACATGGGAGAGGACAACTTGGATCCGTTTTCAATCAAGCTTTCGACACATATAATATCAAAACAAATTACCCATATTTTTAATCTTTCCATCTCCTCTGGAATAGTTCCTAAAATTTGGAAAATAGCTCATGTAATTCCTTTACATAAAGGTGGTGACAAAAATAATCTTAATAACTACAGGCCAATTTCCAAACTCCCATGCCTGGCAAAAATTCTAGAATCACTTATTAATAATCAGTTAAAAACATTTCTAACTAGTGCTTCCATTTTGAGCCCATTCCAATCTGGCTTTAGGGCAGGCCACAGTACTGTCTCTGCTGTGACTTTGGTTGTAGACAACATTGTTACAGCATTAGACAAGAAAAAGCACTGTGCAGCACTTTTTATTGATCTTTCAAAGGCCTTTGATACTGTTGACCACCATTTGCTTTTACAGAGGCTGCATGACATTGGCTTTGATCAGTCTGCATGTAGCTGGTTTAGGGATTATCTCTCTGATAGACAGCAGTCAGTTAAACTCGGAAGATACCAATCTGAGTTCTTAACTGTTACAAATGGTGTCCCACAGGGCTCAATTTTAGGTCCAGTTCTTTTCACAATTTATATAAATAACATTGTTTCATCACTAAAAAACTGTCATGCCCATCTATACGCTGACAACACAGTACTGTATTGCATTTCCGATTCGGTGCACCAATCTATTCAGAACCTACAAAGCTCTTTTAACACCCTGCAGGACTGTCTTGTGGACCTCAGGCTGGTTCTAAATACAGACAAAACCAAATATATGTGTTTCTCCAGAGCAAGAACTACAACTTTTAATGATTTGAATATTTCTACAAAGAATGGTTTTTTAATTGAAAGAGTCACAGAGTACAAATATCTCGGCATCTGGTTAGATGATAAACTCACTTTTAATTTCCATATAAAAAATCTTGTTTGTCGACTACGACAAAAAATTGGCTATTTTTATAGGAACAAAACCACCTTCCCTTTATTTAGTAGGAAAAGGATTATTGAGGCAGTTTTTATGTCTGTCCTTGATTACGGTGATGTGGTTTACCGACATGCATCTCATTCATGTCTTAAACTCCTAGACTCTGTTTTTCACTCTGCTTTAAGGTTCATCACAGGAGATGCTTATGACACACACCATTGTCTTTTATATGAAAATGTTGGGTGGTCCTCCCTTAAAGAGAGACGTGATGCACATTGGCATATTTTTATTTACAAAGCCTTGACCGGGAAGCTTCCTCGTTATCTAACAGAAATGTTGCAAATTTCAGATGGGCTTTATCAGACCCGCTCCACTGACATGCTCATGCTTTATGTCCCACAAGCCCGGTCTGAGCTGGGAAAGACAGCTTTTAGCTTCAGTGCCCCCGACTCCTGGAACAACTTACAGCAACAAATTAAACTAAATACCTTCATATCCTTTAATCAATTTAAACAAACTATCTTAAATCTGCCAAACTCTACCTGTAACTGTTTTAATTAGGCTATATTGTACTTTCACCCATTTCATTTTAATTGCTGCCACTCTTCACCACTATGTAAATGTTTCAATTGGTTTTTTTCTCTCTTCACCTGTTGTTGTGTATTTGATGTATTTGTATTGAATATTGTGTATGTATTGTTGTTTTTCCTTGGAATTTATTTTACTCGACATCATTGTAAATGAGGGTCACCCCTCAATTGGTCTCTCGAGGATAAATAAAAGTTAAATGAAATGAAATGAAAATGTAGGTCCCTTCAGTACTGTTATATAGTCCAGGAAAGGCTGACATATCTGTTTAAACTTCTCTGAGGTGTCATGTAGGTCCCTTCAGTACTGTTATATAGTCCAGGAAAGGCTGACATATCTGTTTAAACTTCTCTGAGGTGTCATGTAGGTCCCTTCAGTACTGTTATATAGTCCAGGAAAGGCTGACATGTCTGTTTAAACTTCTCTGAGGTGTCATGTAGGTCCCTTCAGTACTGTTATATAGTCCAGGAAAGGCTGACATGTCTGTTTAAACTTCTCTGAGGTGTCATGTAGGTCCCTTCAGTGCTGTTATATAGTCCAGGAAAGGCTGACATATCTGTTTAAACTTCTCTGAGGTGTCATGTAGGTCCCTTCAGTGCTGTTATATAGTCCAGGAAAGGCTGACATATCTGTTTAAACTTCTCTGAGGTGTCATGTAGGTCCCTTCAGTGCTGTTATATACTCCAGGAAAGGCTGACATATCTGTTTAAACTTCTCTGAGGTGTCATGTAGGTCCCTTCAGTACTGTTATATAGTCCAGGAAAGGCTGACATATCTGTTTAAACTTCTCTGAGGTGTCATGTAGGTCCCTTCAGTACTGTTATATAGTCCAGGAAAGGCTGACATATCTGTTTAAACTTCTCTGCTTTCCCTGAAATCTCATAACAGATTTTCTCCATATATAAAGTACTGGAGAACTCCATGAGCCAGATGTCAAAGCAGGGGGCTATCTCCTTATTCCAAACCTTAAGAATGACTTTTTTAGAGATAACCACCCCATACTGGATTTTCCTCTATATACACACACACACACACAACAATCAGAGTACAGAAGACAATGACAAAAAAATCACCAAACCACGCGGGCGCTCTCCATGGTGCTGCATTCTTTCAGTAATGAACGAGACACAGATCCGACAGCGCTAGAGACATTTTTGGTTTGACCTAATATTTGATTTATGGTTCAACATGCGAGATGAATTTGGCTTCGTTATTTGAACTTGTTTGTTTAATCTGTTCACATTTAGAAAAAACATAATTTGCTTTTGACATGCTGTTGATGCCATAGTTGGCCTGATGAGCGCACCTGTGTGTACTTAGGGGAGGAGTGTGTGTGTGTGTGTGTGTGTGTGTGTGTGTATTTAGGGGAGGAGCCAGAAGGTAATTAGATGAATGGGAAGCGGCACAGTTTTTTGACCGCTCAGTGAGTGACAGCTCTTTTGGTTTAATCTTTAGGAGAAGGCTTCTTTTTTTTTTTTTT
Source organism: Hyperoplus immaculatus (assembly GCA_949357725.1). Taxonomy (NCBI): domain Eukaryota; kingdom Metazoa; phylum Chordata; class Actinopteri; order Uranoscopiformes; family Ammodytidae; genus Hyperoplus; species Hyperoplus immaculatus. Next base: position 38,115,655 of record OX442350.1, read on the forward strand.
TCATTTTTATGCTTTATTGATAGTGTAGAGACAGAGGTGAAATGGGGCAGAGAGGGGAGTGACATGCAGAGAACGACCGTGGGCTGGAATCGAACCCGGGTCCGCTGCTGGCCGAGGCCCATGGGGGGCGGGGGGGGACGCCCTACCAACTGAGCTAAGGGCGCCCCCCTCTTTTGCTTTTGTTAAATAAATAAATAAATAAATAAATAAATAAATAAATAATAAATGAATACTGCAAACTGAGGGACGATCTCGGGCTTTTATTTTTGGAACAGAAGGGCCGAGCGTGTGTGAAAAGGCCACAATCCCACAAGTGTCTGTGTGTGTGTGTGTGTGTGTGTGTGAGTATGTGAGTGAGTGAGTAAGTGAATGTGTGTGTGTGAGTGAGTGAGTATGAGAGTGAGTGAGTGAGTGAGTGTGTGTGTGTGTGTGTGTGTGTGTGTGTGTCTGGAAGGCCCTGCAAAGAGAATACAGGTTAGAGTGTGTCCCACAAGCAACGTGATTATTTTGATACACAACAGCTGAATAAGTCACGACAAACGACAAGTGAGGTGAGATTATGCTTTTATCTATTAACAGGTGCAACATACCACACCAGTCTGGCTTTAGTCAAAAAGGCAAAACAAAAATGACAGCATCAACCAAATGTGTAGCCTCCATTATGAAGTGATAGTAGCCTTTATCAGTATAATGAAAGACTTGACATTTCATGCAATGTTCCTGGACTCTCCCGGGAGACACTTTTATACCGTCCACTGTATGATACCGTCCAATCACCCTAATTTGTATTATAAGTCTGTCTGTCTGTCTGTCTGTCTGTCTGTCTGTCTGTCTGTCTGTCTGTCTGTCTGTCTGTCTGTCTGTCTGTCTGTCTGTCTGTCTGTCTGTCTTTCTAAGGGTGAATGTGTATACAGATGTTTCATAAAGAGGTTTCCATGTTACGTCAGAGAGAGGAGGTTGATATCGTAGCAGCCGTCCACCTAGAGACACACACACACACACACAGAGACACACACACACACACACACACACACACATACAGAGACAGACACACACACACAGAGACAGACACACACACACAGAGACAGACAGACACACACAGAGACAGACAGACAGAGACAGACACACACACACACACACACACACACACACACACAGACAGACATACACGTACACACACACAGAGACAGACACACACACACACACACAGACAGAGACACACAGACAGACACATAGACACACACACACACACACACACACACACACACACACACACACACACACACACACACACACACACACACACACACACAGAAGCATGATTTAGTTCATTATATACATACAGTCCCGTCCATAAGTATCGGAACAGTGAGGCCAATTCCTTTATTTCTGCTGTAGACTGGAAACATTTGGGTTTGACAACAAACGATGAATATGAGACAATAGCTCAACATTTCAGCTTTCATTTCCAGGTATTTACATCTGGATCTGATACACAACGGAGAAGATATCATTATATGTAAAGGAACAACACATGTTTAGAAGAGCAGAAGTATTGGAACAGATAGACTTTAAATAAATTAAAGTGAATAAACCTTAATATTTTGTCGCAAATCCTTCCCTTGCAATAACTGCATCAAGCCTGTGACCCATTGACTTCACAAAACATTTGCATTCTTCTTTTGTGATGCTTTTCCTGGCTTTCACTGCAGCCTCATTCAGTTGCTATTTGTTTTGGGGGTTTACTCCTTCGGTCTCCTCTTTAGCAGGTAAAATGCATGCTCTATAGCGTTTAAGTCTGGAGATTGACTTGGCCAGTCTAAAACCTTCCACTTCTTGCCCCTGCTATATCTGCTACAATTCTGCTTCAATCATTTGTTAACAATCATTTCTTAAAGGTGCAGTGTGTAATATGACATCATCAAGAAAGTTCTACAAAGTTCAAGAATGCAACGCTCCCTGGGTAACCCCACCCCTTTAGAATAATAACAGAAGCTACAGTGGCCTTCAAGGACAAGAACAATTCTAAATTTTAAACAGTGCATCTGATGACATTCCAACTATGACACTTTCAAGATGGCGGCACTAGGCCTTGGTCCAAAATATGCAGAAATATGGAAAAATAAATAATTCAAAACATTGTTTTCAGCTGTTATGCACTAAATTAAATGTACTTATGGATATTATAATTACTTTCTACAAAACCTGCAAGGAAATAAAACCCGAAATTCTACACACTGCAGCTTTAAGGCAAGAAGTTGTGCAAAACAAAATGGATTTCATGCAAACCAGTAGTTTGTTACTGGTAGTGGAACCTCAATAATAAGCCATTTTTAGGCTAAAACAATAAGAACTATTTTTCAGAAATAAATATGTTTTACTTTGTTGAAAATCCTATTTTTGCAGTGAACTGTTTTTATGTGTAACAACTACACATGATTATCCATATCTAGTATTTCTGTAAAAGAATCTGGACACTCACTGTGTGTGTGTGTGTGTGTGTGTCTGTCTGTCTGTCTGTCTGTCTGTGTGCGTGTGTGTGTTTGTCTGTGTGTATGTCTGTCTGTCTGTGTGCGTGTGTGTGTTTGTCTGTGTGTATGTCTGTCTGTCTGTCTGTCTGTGTGCATGTGTGTAGTGTGGTCTGTCTCTGTATCAAACCTCCCGATAGTAGCAGTGGTCTCTGTGTGTGTGTGACCCTGTCTGTCTGTCTGTCTGTCTGTGTGTCTGTCTGTGTGTCTGTGTATCTGTCTGTCTGTCTGTCCGTCTCCCTCTGTCTGTCTGTCTGTCTGTCTGTGAGTGTGTCTGTCTGTGTGTCTGTCTGTCTGTCTGACTCACATCAAACCTCCCGATAGTAGCCGTGGTTTGGTTGCTCTGCATGACTTCAGTCAGAGCCCACATCTGCTGCAGACTGGAAGAGACAGAGTGTGTGTCTGGAAGGCCCTGTAAAGAGAGTACAGGTTAGAGTGTGTGTGTGTGTGTGTGTGTGTCTGTGTGTGTGTGTGTGTGTGTGTGTCTGTGTGTCTGTGTGTGTGTGTGTGTGTGTGTCTGTGTGTGTCTGTGTCTGTGTGTGTGTGTGAGTCTGGAAGGCCCTGTAAAGAGAGTACAGGTTAGATAAGATAAGATAAGATATACTTTATTCATCCCAGCAGGGAAATTCACCAGCCAGCACACACACACACACACACACACACACACACACACACACACACACACACACACACACACACACACACACACACACACAACACAACACATATAGGCCTACGTACATATCCCACGTCTACAAAGTA
>OX442351.1:0-2500 GCA_949357725.1 Hyperoplus immaculatus
TCAGCTCGCTCATTGTGAGGGTACTATCAGGAGTGCTAAACCACCGGCTGCGAGACTCCTGTGAGATACAAGAAAGGCAACGGGGGTTCATTGAGTCCCCAGGATGCGCTGAGAACTTATGTATTCTGGAGGGCTTGATGAAGCATTGCAAAAGGGCTAAAGGAACACTAGCGGTGGTGTTTGTAGACTTTGCAAAAGCTTTTGACTCTATCTCCCATCGTCACTTACTGAGCGTACTGAGATACAGAGGGGTGGACAGTTCGGTGATCCAGCTGATCTCAGATGGCTACAAAAACTGCTTCACTCAGGTGAAGACGGAATCGGGCCCAACGGGAAAGATCAAGATGCGACAGGGGGTCAAGCAGGGAGACCCCCTGTCCCCCCTACTTTTTAACCTCGGAATTGATCCGCTTCTCAGGGTTCTCGAGAAGCTGGGTGCCGGCTATCCGCACGGGACAGCTAAAGTTACATCCCTGGCCTTCGCCGATGATCTAGTGATACTGAGTGAGTCTCATGACGGCATGAGGCGAAACTTGGCTATCCTGGAAACGTTTTCCCGCCTGACTGGCTTGAGAGTGAACCCAGCCAAGTGCCACGGTTTCATGATCAGCCACGAAGGTAGGACTTACGCCATCAACGCGTGCCAACCATGGACACTTGACGGATTTCCTCTCGACATGGTAAAGGACTCGGTTGGCTATCTGGGGGTAAAGATTAGCCCGAGCAGTGGAATCCTGAAAGCCCCGCTGGTGGTATTGGTGCAGACGATGATCCAGAAGCTATCCAAGGCGCGGCTTAAGCCTACACAGAAACTGGTCTTGTTGAAGAGGTTCGCACTCCCAAAGGTGATCTATTCAGCAGACCTAACAGCGTTGGGGCAGACAGTGCTCGATGATTGCGATAAACGCATAAGAACCGCTGTCAGAAACTGGCTGCACTTAGCTCCGTCGACGGCGGACGGACTACTGTACAGCAGGATGCGCGACGGCGGGCTGGACGTCGTCAAACTGGGGACTGTCATCCCACTTCTTCAACTGAGACGATTGGTAACGTTGTGGCATTCAGCGGACAACCTGACTAGAGCCCTAGCCAGGGACGCGATCCCTGAATCAAAGATCCTTAGTCTGTGGAAAGTGGCCCGCAAAAATCATAAGGGGTCCCACCCCCTTCCCATGCGTAACAATGTCAAGGACATTACTATCTCTGACATTCCACTCGGTACGTGGAGGTCAGTAGAATTCGAGCGATGGTGCGCCCTAAAGACTCAGGGCTGTGGTGTAGTTGTCTTCCGAGATGACCGCATCAGCAACGATTGGCTCCTACACCTCGGGGAGAACCGTTTCAACGAGTCAGCGGCCATCATGGCGCTGCAAATTCGCACCAATAACCTACCAACCTTGGGGCGGGCAAAGGTCGGTAAGAACTATGTTGCTACAGAGTGTCGTCTCTGTGGGACCGGGAGGGAAACCCTGAGCCACATCGTGAGCAAATGTGGCGCCCTCAAACTCAACCGGATGAGAAGGCACAACAACATGTGTGGCCTCATCGCGGAACAAGCTGAGCGGTCCAAGTGGGAGGTGTTGCGGGAGAAACATCTCATTACCACAAACGGCGAGACTGGCGTCCCTGACCTGATTCTAGTCAAAGACTCTAAGGCTATGATCATCGATGTTGCCCTACCCTTCGAAGTCTCCAGTGCCTCCTTGAGAGGCTCGGAAGACATGAAAACTGAAAAATATCGCAAGTTCACTAGAGCAGTGATGGCGATACGTACGGCGGTATCGGAAGTTTTGGTTAGTGGCTTTCCGATTGGAGCGAGGGGCAAGTGGCACAGTAGAAATAACAGGCTGCTGCGTCACATGGGCTTAAGCAAGGCGCGCATCAGATCCTTTGCGACATGTTTAAGTCGTAGAACCTTCCTGCAGACTATCGATACTATAAGGCTATACAAAAGTCTCGTCCGGCGTAGACGTTGCGGCAGGGTTCCGGGCGGAGCCCAGCCATGAGACTTAACATAACTCGAAACGTTGCGCACCCAGTGACGACTACGGCTGGGGGGAGTAAGGGACCGGATCTGGGGCATAGCTTCCGGTGCACAGGGCCTGGTTCACAGAAACGCCAACTAAATCGTCACATTAAAGCAGCCCAAGTTAATCCTAATATGCGTGAGAAATGACTATGGCGGGTTATGCCAGGGGAAATGGAACAACAAGTGCTCCACACGTTGAGCCATTTTCACGAACATACCTACTACGTCTCGACCCCAGGAAAGGAAAGACTGAAAGCGGCTTTCTCCACGGCTCGGATAAAACACATAGGGTCGGTCGGCCTTGAGTGCATCACACCCTCACTCTCGGGAAGAGAAGCCTCGGGAATACCAACTAAAAAACGAGAGGAGTCTCGCGGCCTGTGCCTTATGCTGGGCCAACTTTCGTTATTCCGTCAAGAATGACTTAAGGCGTGGCCCAGGACCCGAAACATCTGTCGGCGTGACTTGAAC
>OX442351.1:1340000-1352500 GCA_949357725.1 Hyperoplus immaculatus
GGTGGTGCGAGTGCGACGCCTAGAGGCAAAAAATGGGTAGTGCATTCTGTGACGTTACTGTTGTGAATAAGTGGATGAATTTACTTCCCACACGTGTTAAACAGAGAAATAATGCTGTAGAGATGTTCTATAGATGTCGGATTCTTGGAGCAATACGTCTGTAAGTGTTCTCTTGGTTGTTATATGCAGATATCATAATTAACACATAATGATAATGGATTGGATTTATTTAGTGCTTTTCTCGCACTCAAAGCGCTCTAGAAGTTCTATGTTCTCTGGGATGCGGCTGTGGGAGAGAACGCATGTGTGCGTAATGGCGCACCTACCGCCGGTTCGGGGGAATGTTTTTTTCCCCAGCTGTATACTTGATTCCTCTCGTAGTCCTCTGTATCTCTTCTGTATTTTTATTTCATTTTGATGGCTAGCTGTTTTGGCAACACTGTCTTTTATAGATCATTCAATGTCCATGAAAGTATCACCCATTTTTACTTTAATAATTTCTTCTTGTGAGCTGATTTGACTTTTGAGTTCTTCAGCTCAGTAGTGACTTGTTCAATCACCAACAATATCAAATCTAGCGAGCACTTGATTATGTTGTTCCTCCAGTAGTCACTTCGGTAACACTTTAATTTGATAGTCCACTGTTGACACTCAACAAGCAATCAGTAGATATGCAGTTGCATGTCAACAGTGAATGAGTTGACATTCAACAGAACTATCTCAACAGATAAGTAACATGTATTCAACTAACTGTAAGTTAAGTATAAGTTGCACTATTAGTAGATGGTTAGTTGATATTCAACAGAGCTTGTTCAACAAATAAGAAACATGCATTCAACTAACTGTAAATTAACTTTAAGTTGCACAATTAGCAGATGTTTAGTTGATATTCAACAGTGAGTTAGTTGATACTATACAGTGTAGTGTGAAAGTTTGTGAACCCCTTGAGCCTTTTGGAATTTTATTTATTTTAACCATTATTAATTATTTTTTTTCAATACCAGTATTTTTTGTATGAAATAACAGATGTTTGTTTATCAATTCAACATTTTTCTTTTCCAGAAATCAATTGTTAAAATAGATAAAACAAATTATTTGACAAATGTTGTATGTGCAAAAGTTTGTGAACCCTAAGCTGCATTGCTTAAATCGAGCAAGGTAAACACAATCAGGTGGGCCAAACTGATTGATGAAATAGACCAATGTAATGAGAGATCTTTAGGGAAGAAATTGGGCGCCACTAGATAAAACAAAGATAAAACCAGGTCAGTTTAGGCCCACCAAACTGAACCCATACAGGTCAGACATGCTCAAAGGGAAAAAAATTTCAGAGGATCTCAGGAATAGAGTTTTGATGTTGCACATTTGTCTGGGGACAGCTATACATTCGTATAAAAAAGTTTGAGCTCCATCGGCCCACCGTGAAGCAAATCATCTACAAATGGAGAGCTTTAAGAGTGACTTAACATCTGCCTAGAAGTGGACTGGTAACACTTTATAATAACTATCCGTTGTAACTCGTTAATAGATCATTAGTAAACTCTTAATTAATGATTATTAATGATTTGTTAAGTGTTTGTTAGCAGTTTGTTAAGGATTTATAACAATGGTAGATAGTTAATAGCTTAATAATTTAATCAGTTCATCTGGGAGGTAATCTGAGATACCGACGAGGCTGAAATAAGCTATAGACTATACACAGTGCATGGGCAACTGAGGGCAGCCCCATTTTCAAATATTTTTAAATAAACTCAATACACACTGCCATGGACTTGAACGTGACGTGATCAGTTAATCTCGGATTACCTCCCAGATGAACTGATTCAATTATTAAGCTATTAACTATCTACCATTGTTATAAATCCTTAACAAACTGCTAACAAACACTTAACAAATCATTAATAATCATTAATTAAGAGTTTACTAATGATCTATTAACGAGTTACAACGGATAGTTATTATAAAGTGTTACCAGTGGACTTCCTTCAAAAGTATTCTGAAGCGCCACAAGAAAAGGGATTTGTCAGGTAAAAGCCAACCCACACATTACATCTGGAGATTTGCAGACCATTTGCCACCACCATTATTCACTTGGGAGAAGGTTCTCTTGGTGGTAGGCAGAGTTGCGTTTTTGCCCAAACATGGCGGTTTTGGTTATGACCAAACAGTTCAATTTTGGACTAATCTGTCCACAGAATAAGACTTCAGGTATCTCCAGGTGCTCTCTGGCAAAGTTGTGACAAGCAGTTTTGTTCTTTTTTGAGAGCACAGGCTTCTTCAGCAACCCTCCCATGAAAGCCATGTTGACTGAGTTTTCTTCTTATTGTGGAACCATGCACATCTGTCCCAGATGCTGCAAGAGAGGTCTGCAAATCACTAGATGTAATGTTTGGATTGGCTTTTAACTAAAAAAATACTTTTCTTGTGGCGCTTGAAAATATTTTTGAAGGAAGTCCACTTCTAGGCAGATGTTCAGTCACTCGTAAAGCTCTCCATTTGTAGATGATTTGCCTCACGGTGGACCGATGGAGCTCAAACTTTTTTTGAATGAATTTATAGCTGTCCCCAGACAAATGTGCAGCATCACAACTCTATTCCTGAGATCCTCTGAGATTTTTTTCCCTTTTAGCACGTCTGACCTGTATGGGTTCAGTTTGGTGGGCCTAAACTGACCTGGTTTTATCTAGTGGCGCCCAATTTCTTCCCTAAAGATCTCTCATTCCATTGGTCTATTTCATCAATCAGTTTGGCCCACCTGATTGTGTTTACCTTGCTCGATTTAAGCAATGCAGCTTAGGGTTCACAAACTTTTGCACATAAAACATTTGTCAAATAATTTGTTTTATCTGTTTTAACAGTTGATTTCTGGAAAAGAAAAATGTTGAATTGATAAACAAACATCTGTTATTTCATACAAAAAATACTGGTATTGAAAAAAAATAATTAATAATGGTTAAAATAAATAAAATTCTAAAAGGCTCAAGAGGTTCACAAACTTTCACACAGCACTGTATACACTCACCGGCCACTTTATTAGGTACAGGGGTTAATTTTCTTGTTAACACATAACTAATCAGCCAATCACATGTCAGCAACTCAATGCATTTAGGCATGTAGACCTGGACGGGACAACTTATTGAGGTTGAAACCGAGCAACAGAATGGGTAAGAAAGGGGTTTTAAGTGACTTTGAACATGACAATGTTGAGGGTGCCAGGAGGGCTGGTATGAGTATTTCAGAAACTGCTGATCTACTGGGATTTTCACTCTAAACCATCTCTAGGGTTTACAGAGAATGGTCTGAAAAAGAAAAAATATCCAGTGAGCAGCATTTGTGTGGACGTAAAATGCCTTGTTGAATTCAGAGGTCAGTGGAAGATGGGCATACTGGTTTGAGATGATAGAAAGGCAACAGTAACTCAAATAACCACTTGTTACAACCAGGGTATGTAGAATACCATCTCTGAAAACAAAACACGAACAGCCTTGAAGCAGATGGGCTACAGCGACAGAAGACCCCACCGGGTGCCACTCCTGTCAGCTAAAAACAGGAAAATGAGGCTACAATTCTCACAGGATCCCCAATATTGGACAATAGGAGATTGAAAAACATGCCTGGTCTGATTAGTCTGGATTTCAGTTGCGACATTGAGATGGCAGGTTCAGAATTTGGCGTAAACAACATGAAAGTATGGATCCATCCTGCCGTGCACCATCAACCATGCAATGTTCAAAGTCACCTAAACCCCCGTTCTTCCCCATTCTGATGCTCGGTTTGACTTCAGTACATTGTCTTGAACACGTCTAAATGCCTAAATGCATTAAATTGCTGCCATGTGATTGGCTGATTAGCTTTTTGTTTTTATAAGCCACCGGCCACTTTACCTAATAAAGTGGCCGGTAAGTGTATGTAGCATGCATTCAACTAACTGTCAGTTAACTATAAGTTGCATTATTAGTAGATGTTGTGTTGTACACGTAACATGCATTTATTAGTAGATGGTTAGTTGATATTCAACAGAGCTCTTTCAACAGATGAGAAACAAGCAATCAACTAACTGTAAGTTAACTACAAGTTGCACTATTAGTAGATGATTAGTTGATATTCGACAGTGAATTAGTTGACACTCAACAGAACAGTCAACAAACATGTAACATGCATTCAACTAAGTCTTAGTTTTGTTAATTTATTTTTACAAAAACAGTCTGCAACAGACATTATAATTTTTACTACATGTTCTTTACAAATATTCAACTATCAGTTGAGTGTCAACTTCTAGTAAGTTGACTATCAACTGCTGTTATTAACCAATACTCAACTTACGTTTCATATGGATCAACTGTCCCCCTACTCACAAGGAACACATCTAATGAATGAACATTCAACCCTCTGTTGATCATATATGTTCATTGTAAAATAAAGATGAGAATGTTTTATCAATCAATAGGCACCCTGTGTAGGTGACTATCTGTTGATTGTCATATGACTGTCGACAAACTATCAGTCAGTATTCAACTAACCATAAGTAGACAGGTCTTAGGACTGTCAAATTAAAGTGAAAACAGTTTAGTGTCTACACACTATTAACAGAGCAAAACAGAGAAAATAGTTGACTATCAGTTGATTCTCAACAAACTATCAGTCGATATTAGGGCTGTCGCGATAACCGCACAGATGAAATACTGCAATATTTTCAAGCCAATCGCAGAGCATGGGCGGTCACCGCAACAACCGCACGTGACGTTCATGCCCTGTTATAAAAGGTGACGAACCCCCGTTTTTCAAAACTCATATTTGGAAAAAAGATTTGAAGACCAGATCTTGTTTTTAAAGGGAAATTAATTGTATTTATTAAAAATTTATACGAACATTTAATAAAACACCTTCCTTCATTGCAAATGAACAGTAGTACAAATAGACCGAACTCTGATGTGTTTACTACACTTTATTCCTCTGCTCCGCTGTGATCGCTCTCGCTGTCATCTCTCTATGCTCTGGTTCGGTCAGCCTCGCTGCTGTCCTTGGCATCTGAGACGCAGCATTTATTTAATGCTCAGTTAATCACATAGCCTAGTGCTGGAAAGAAAGCTATAAACGCCGTGGTTTAAGGCTGAAATGATAACCGGGGTAAGTTACAGATGTCGTTTGGAAGGCTTCCGCGATCTCCGTTAGTTTCAGTTTACAGCCGATAAAGTTACAATCACAACGACCGCATGGACAGCGTTTAAATAAAGTCTCTTATTCTTATTATCATTCGGGCTTTGATGCAAATGATGAAATCTAAACATTACGGCTGTGGTGTGGGTAAAAGGAAAAGCGCAGTTGGCAATATCATCTCTCCTTACTGCCACAGTAAAAGTCGATCGCACAGCGGATTCCTGCCTCTGATACGTTGACTTGCAACATAATGATTTGAGGCTTTGCATTGGCTTTTGCGATGTCCCGTGCCCCGTTTTCTCTCCACACAAAGCGTTCTCTCTCCCATTGCACACACGCATGCCCCGGCCGCTTCCGAGAGCACAGACAGTGTTGGTTCCACCCGATAAAAAAATTAAATAAACACAACTGAAGCTATGTAAAGCGCTTTGAGTGCGAGAAATGCACTGTATATATTAAATATAGCCTATTATTATTATTAAGCTGAATGGGGAAAAACCCCGTCTTATATTCGGACCAATACGGTACAAACAAGTTGGCTTAATAAATATAGACCTATAATTAGGCCTAAAAAAGGGGTGGAGCAATTATATTGCATACCGCACGGTTTAACCACCCTGACTCACCGCACGGGGTATTCCTTCATCGCGACAGCCCTAGTCGATATTCAACTAAGCATTAGTAGAGAGGTCTTAGGACTGTCAAATTAAAGTGAAAACAGTTTAGTGTCTGTAGACACTCTACGAACTAGTAACAGTACAAAATAGAGACAAGTTTTGCTCAACTGACGAGTAACACTGGATGACCCCAAAGTAAAGCAGGAAAGCACATTTATTTGAAGTAAATTTAACTTTTTTCAGTAATGACACAACAAGTAGGTAGACAGCAACAATACAATCAACACCTCAAAAAAGACAATAAAACTAATAAATTTATTTATTTAGGTGTCATTTCGGCAATTTCTTAACCACATATCATCCAAAAATTGACATTCAAAAAGCTCAATAAAGTTTACCATAACACCCAGTACCACTAGTTATGATACTGAGCAAACATATGTATAACATCAGTTCTCATAAAACGCTATATGGTAAGAAAAATATATATAATTTTGTTGTGGACCAGAATATCAGAAGCTCCAGGTCGAATTTCCGACGGTCCTTGAACACCCCTCATTTACCGCACCAGAACAGACTACTAGAGCAGGGGCCGATTTTAAAAAGATAATGTAATATGGCCCTTTGAATATATATATTTTTTTTTTGCATTTCTTAGTTAACCCACTAGTGCAGGGGTGTCAAACACTGATTGATTGGCCCGTGGCACATTTTAAAAATATAATGTAATATGGTGCTTTTAATTTTTAAATAATTCAAATGCACTCATTATATTACAGAGAAATATGTCCCAAACAAGAAAATGAGCAACAAGCCCATCCCAGAGGACCCTGCATAATATTTCATTTTAAATTAACATTATTATGGAAAATCTATGCGTCCTTCTCCAATAGCTTCTAATTCATCTGACACAGTGTCTCCATTTTTTTTTCATACAAAATTCTTCAGATTTAGCCTCTTAATTTCCCTCTCAAAGTGCACCAAATTCATGCATTTCGCTTTAAAAACTTAAAAAAATCTCCCGGGGGGGCATAACCCCGGACCCCCCTAGGAGGGTCGGGACCTCGGCTGGATACTATTTTCACCCTGCTGGACATTGGACGCAAAGGCAGAAAACACTGGGTGTATCATTGGCATATAAACAAGAGGGGAAATGTGTCTGTTTAATGTGCAAGGAAAGTGTTGCCGTGAAGAAGGATTACAATTTACGAAGACACTATGAAACTAAACATCAGAGCAGCTACATGTCCTGATAAATGTGTTATTTTTGCAAAGTGGCCCGGCCCTTTGTAGATTTTTCTGTATGTGGCCCTCAGTGAAAAAAGTTTGGGGACTCCTGTACTAGAGCAACAAGTGCGTAAGTACACTTCAGCAGCCAGCCAGTCTCTCAGTGTTTACAACAGGTGAGTAGTGAGCACAAGCCCTAGATTTCACAATGTCTTTATTATATGTCAGTAATTCAAATGTCTGTAAACATTATGGTAAATGTACTTGTACATTGTCTGCGGCTAGAATGCTCTAGCTAACTAACGTTAGTGACTGTATTAGTGTGATGGTACCAGAGGCATTAAGCCTGCTACTATCAGTGGCGTGGCGTGGGGATTTTTTTTGAGGAAGCCAAGTGAGACAACACCTTTAATCTACATGTTTATTGGAAGGTGGGGGACAGAAAAGAGTAGGCTACGTCGCAGCTTGTATTTAATGTAACTACAAGAGCTATTATAGCGCCTGGTCACTTTTCCAGGATTTACACACGCCTCTCTCTCTCTCTCTCACTCACACACCTCCTTATCGTCTTATTAAATTATACATTTTATTATAAATGCACTCCCCACCCCGACCGGAATGCACAACTAGCCGCTTAATGCCCAATGCAGATTCGAATTCATTCACAATATAATTAGGGGACGTTTTAGGCTATTTTAAGTTTCACGTTCACGTGAGACACGACTCACACAATCAGTTGTAGGTGCTTGACATACACACATACTTTCTATACATCCTTTTCGTTTAAGAACTAGGCCAAATATTCATTACAACACTATAGCCTACTTAAGACAACCCAGAACAACTTCAGTGGATATACAGTAGGCCTACCAATGCAACTTAATCCAGGCAATCAAGGCACAATTAGCAATAAAATAACACAAAACACAACACACATAGCTACACAGACAGTTAAGGTAACAGTTAACCCGCGCCGGGAGAAGGTGTGTATTTTACTCACTATTTGTCAGAGGTGGGGGTAAGTCACTAATGTGCAAGTCACAAGCAAGTCTCAAGTCATAACCTTCAAGTCTCAAGCAAGTCCAAGTCACTGTGGAGAGAATCAAACAAGTCAAAAGTCAAGTCATTGCTCAGGTCAAGCAAGTCACAAGTCAAGTCATACAAAAATCATATTATCTAACCCAGTTTCTACATTTAAAAGACCTGCATTTCACAGTTCTCTTCTTCATACCGTCATCGACAACATCATCCTTGAACTACTATTGAATTATTCTTGGTCTGACCGAGGGGTCTTCAACTAAAATTTAAATGGGTCCAGTTGACAACATTTTCTTACAGCAAAGATCCGAATCTCATAATGTCTGCATCCAATAGCGACCCCTTATCTATCACATATGATCAACACCGCACATTTCCTTTTCTTTCAACCACATTTAGGCTACTTTCAATTTTCAAGTAGCTTACTTTTAACATGGAAAACAAGAAAGGCAAATAGTAACAGATAGGCCTATACTTACACAAAACAGACACTTAATGCCCATAATGCATTTAAAATAAAACAGGGCAAGGATCTGCGCTATGGCAAAAATATCATATCACCTTTTTTTTTTATGGCAGGATCACATTTTGATTTATCCCGATTCATTAGTTTTTCATACTGGGGGGCGAACTGTCATAACGGGCAGTTTGCTGTGCTGTCGGTGTGGGGGCGGCGGCTGTGAGCTGTCGGAAGGAGCCGGTGAACGTGGAAGGTCGAACTGCATCATATAGGCCTTGGCCTACTTCATAACGGCTGTTTTGTCTCATGCTTTTAAGCCTACAGTCCGTGGAGGTAGGGCGCTCGATAAGGAAGCGTGCGTTATCAAGGCAGCAGCGCTGCAGGAAACGCTCGTTACTTTCGTTTTCTTATACACAACTTCCCGGGGCCGTTACAACGTGAAAAGGGAAGAGAAGAAGGCGCTACATATTTACTGTGATTGGGTTATGAGCATGTGGGAGGCTCACGTGAATTATTCTTGGTCTAGCCGCCTCCATTACTGCTGCTCCTGTCCTGTGTTGACCTGCTGACGCTGTTAGTCCGTGCAGCGCGCTGCGTGCATTGCACTGTAAAATCACCCGATCATGTTTCAAAATAAAACATAATTTCTAACGTAATCTAACTTTTAAAAATTCAAGTCATTTTGAGTCATCTGTCTCAAGTCTAAGTCAAGTCTCAAGTCATGAAGACCAAGTCAAAGTCAAGTCGAGTCTTTTATCAGTGTTAGTCAAGCAAGTCTCAAGTCCTCAAATTTGCGACTCGAGTCAAGTCATGTGACTCGAGTCCCCCATGTCTGCTATTTGTAGAGGAAGGCCATTAGCTGAAGTTTGCCGCTACCAGCTAGCCACTCGGTGCTGACATAGTTCTCCTCCCTGAAAGTGCGATAAACTTTCTTTCTCTCCTCACGCATTGGCCTGCCGTCAGATTTGATTTTCAATGGCTTCTCAATTGGCAGTTTGGTAAAATTATTTGTTACTAAATACTCAAAATCTCCACCCTCCATAACTGTTCTTGCTAATATGATAACAATGCAAACATGCTAATCTCCCGCTATTGTTATTGTTGTTAAATTTCAGTGACGTTGATAATGATGCTTTGATTTGATTGGTGTGAAGCCAAAGGCCGAGTGGCTTCCCTTGACACCCTCATGACACCCTCCTGACCAATCACAGGAGGGCAGTGTTAAGACAACAGCCTCACCTGATTGGTCAATCCTTCTTTCTTTTTTTCACTAAGGGATGCCAGCTCGGGCTGGCTTCCTCGCGGACATACAGAGTGCAGTGTCGTGTTTCGCCGCGTCTTCAGTACGTAACTTTAAAGGGGCGCTGTTTCGCGCATTGTGAAATGCTCAATGAGAGGAGAAAAATGGGGAAGAAATGACAGCAACACAGCACCGAAGAATTACCGAAACTGTTAATAAATGTTTTTATTGGATGACAACTACAGCCTAAAAAACAGGGAAGCCTGGCTTCCCTTTGCCTCCGGGAGAAAACGCCACTGGCTACTATATCTATTTTTTTCGTCTGTAGTCTACATGACCGCTTTGTACATGAAAGTTTATGACAATATTATGAAGACATGATATGAAATTAAAAGAATAACAGTTAATATTTATGTCAATACATGATTCTCATGTCAACAGGGAATGAGACCGGCTGCAGAAGTGTACTGACTCATTTATGTTTGTTAACAGAGAATTATAACGTTATCTGCTGTAGAGTCCCAACCCCCGGGACCTGCAACAATTGTTTATTTGGGTTAAAAAAAGCATAAAAAAACTGCCGCGCGTGCGCGCTCAAATGTGTCTTACGTTTTCCAAGAGGTCATGTGTGAGCTGTGTATTTCAAAAACGCTCTGACCCCTACACAACGAGCCCCCCCGAGTCGACATTTGTGCAAGGTTTGAATAAAGTTACTCATAAGAGTTCATGAGATATTGCGCTCTCAAGATTGGCCCAGACAACCTGAAAAGATAATGCTTCCGCGGCAGTGCGTTTCCATGGCACAACTAGATTGGATTAAGACACTCGAACGGACCGTGTCACTTGTCTGGGTATACATGGCCTTTCAGGAATCGGATAAATGTCCGATGCATGGCTGTCTCCACTATGCTAGGTGGCGCTGTAGCCCTTTCAAGAAGTGGTTATAGAGCCACGTCCGGTTCCCTTCCGGCAATAATTTGTGTATATGTACACTCAACAAAAATATAAACGCAACACTTTTGTTTTTGCTCCCATTTTTCATGAGATGGACTTAAAGATCTAAAATTCATTCCAGATACACAATATTACCATTTCTCTCAAACATTGTTCACAAATCTGTCTAAATGTGTGATAGTGAGCACTTCTGCTTTGCTGAGATAATCCATCCCACCTCACAGGTGTGCCACATCAAGATGCTGATGTGACATCATGATTAGTGCACAGGTGTGCCTTAGACTGTCCACAATAAAAGGCCACCCTGAAATGTGCAGTTTTGTCTCACAGCAAAATGCCACAGATGCCACAAGCATTGAGGGAGCGTGCAATTGGCATGCTGACAGCAGGAATGTCAACCAAATCTGTTGCTCGTGCATTGAATGTTCATTTCTCCACCATAAGCCATCTCCAAAGGCGTTTCAGAGAATATGGCAGTACATCCAACCGGCCTCACAACCGCAGACCACGTGTAACCACACCAGCCCAGGACCTCCACATCCAGCAGGTTCACCTCCAAGATCGTCTGAGACCAGCCACTGAGACAGCTGCTGAAACAATTGGTTTGCATAACCAAACAATTTCTGCACAAACTGTCAGAAACCGTCTCGGGGAAGCTCAACTGCATGCTCGTCGTCCTCATCGGGGTCTTGACCTGACTCCAGCTCGTCGCCGTAACAGACTTGAGTGGGCAAATGCTCACATTCGATGGCGTCTGGCACGTTGGAGAGGTGTTCTCTTCACGGATGAATCTCGGTTTACATTGTTCGGGGCAGATGGCAGACAGCGTGTGTGGCATCGTGTGGGTGAGCGCTTTGCTGATGTCAATGTTGTGGATCGAGTGGCCCATGGTGGTGGTGGGGTTATGGTATGGGTAGGCATCTGTTATGGACGAAGAACACAGGTGCATTTTATTGATGGCATTTTGAATGCACAGAGATACCGTGATGAGATCCTGAGGCCCATTGTTGTGCCATAAATCCATGAACATCACCTCACGTTTCAGCAAGATAATGCACGGCCCCATGTTGCAAGGATCTGTACACAATTCTTGGAAGCTGAAAATGTCCCAGTTCTTGCATGGCCAGCATACTCACCGGACATGTCACCCATTGAGCATGTTTGGGATGTGCTTGACCGGCGTATACGACAGCGTGCACCACTTCCCACTAATATCCACCAACTTCGCACAGCCATTGAAGAGGAGTGGACCAACATTCCACAGGCCACAATTGACAATCTGATAAACTCTATGCGAAGAAGATGTGTTGCACTGCATGAGGCAAATGGTGGTCACACCAGATACTGACTGGTTCTGAGTCACCAGACCCCCAATAAAGCAAAAAAAATGCACATTTCAGAGTGGCCTTTTATTGTGGACAGTCTAAGGCACACCTGTGCACTAATCATGATGTCAGATCAGCATCTTGATGTGGCACACCTGTGAGGTGGGATGGATTATCTCAGCAAAGCAGAAGTGCTCACTATCACACATTTAGACAGATTTGTGAACAATGTTTGAGAGAAATGGTAATATTGTGTATCTGGAATGAATTTTAGATCTTTAAGTCCATCTCATGAAAAATGGGAGCAAAAACAAAAGTGTTGCGTTTATATTTTTGTTGAGTATATATATATATATATATATATATATATATACACACACACACACACACACACACACACACACACACACACACACACACACACACACACACACACACACACACACACACACACACACACACACACGAAAAAGTTTGGGAAC